>UELX01003146.1:0-25410 GCA_900480035.1 Eupelmus urozonus | reverse complement strand
TATCAAACCGTATTTTATGCCACGAGAGCCGAAAAATCATCTTAAAGTTATGATTTTGAGGTTAGAGTGGCATAAAAAAATATATTACCAAATGCTTTAGAGTTAGTTAAGTAATATACGCAAACATGAAAGTATAATATATTCATTACACGTTTCAATCTTCAAAAGCACAATACGATTAGTCTTACGACAAAACTTGTTATATTACATAAAAATTCATTACCCAACGGAGTACATCATGGCTTTATCTAAAAAATGTTCCTACCCACGCAAAAACTCCAAGTTACACCAGGACTTACATACATAAACGAGCGCGTGACGTACAGAGTCAGTGGCTGGCCGACCGTGGCCGGTCGTTGAAAATAGATAGGAATCGATTCCGGAAGACAGGGGTGGGAGAGACGCGATATTTTCCGCTCGGCCGGGGCAAATCGCCTCCATGAAATTCATGGAACAATCTGCCTTTCGTCGCGGCGGCAAAGCCTTTTTATTAAAGGCTGAGACACGTGTGCACCCTAGAAGGCCGCCCGCGATGGAAAATTGAGTGGAGTCCTGCACATGGTAAATAAGCGAGGGGTAATGCTCGTATAAAGAGAACTAGCCGAGCTTTTGGTGCAGGAATATTGTAGGATTTTGTTTTACCGGTGATGAGCGGTTGTTTTCTCGTTTTCTTTTTCTTTTGATTAATGTGTTTATATCAGAAATAAACAACAGAAAGCTTAGATCATTGCTATTGAGGAGTTTCTTTATCTGAATGTTTATTTTGTATTCAGAACGACATAGCTATGATTATTACGTCGTAAGAGTAGTGTTAATATTTGACTGTATATATGCATTGTGAATGACTCAAGGGTTGCTATTTACAGTTGAAGTTCGGAAACTGCTAAAGTGAACTTTAATTTGATTATGTGCGTTATATGATCGGTAAGACAATAAAGTTCAAATTTCCAGACAGCATACCTCATTTATGCATGAAGAACATTGATTTTGTAATTAATGTGTCGTATATTTTTTTATTGCGTCTAGCTTGGCAGAGCGTGATTTACTTCAATTGACGAGCTTTTAGATTTTACATGAATAGAATGGAAAGTAAATCTAAAAAGTTTAGATCCTAAGTATCGTAAAATAGTTGTTTGAATGATAAACGACAGTATGATAGATGAGGAAAACTTACTAATTACTATTTTGTTGAATTACTGCTCTTCATAAAATAGAAAGCCAATACGAACCTGTTCACTCGTAAAGTATATTTAAAAATACATAGTTAAATCCAACTATAAAATTCACAAATATAACGTGATCATTAATTGTCGTCTAAATAAAAAAAAAAAATAATAAAATAATGTATCCAATATTCAAAAAAGATATACGATTAAATTTTATTTTTTTGTTGTAATTTATAAACTTAACACAAGAATTATGCTTAAAATAAAATGTAAAGTTATACACATTTTAAACTTATTTGGTTAAAATTATTTAATATCAGACAAGAATAAAATATTAGATTGAATTGCTGTTTTCGAATTTATGTAAAACCTTTCCTTTTCATTAATTTTAAACAATTTTTGTGTCATTGCAATAATATTGATTTTGGGACGTAAATCAGACAATAAGTTTTCCCTTCGTGAACATATTCTCCACATCGGGCCGCAATCAATTGCAAATTGCCGCTTTCTTCACACAACTATTTTTGAAGCAAAACGCTTGCGATGAACACGATACAGCTGATCGCAAAGTTTAAAAGCGAGCGAATATCTGAGTGAGTGTTTTCATAGTAGCAAATGTCATTCTTACCTTGCAAAGCTTGCTGACGAGCGCAATTTTCCTTTTTGCTTCCTCGTTGCTAAGCCGTTAGCTAAGCAAAACTAGAGTTGCAGGCGACCTTCAATACGTTTTAGTGAAGTCTATTACGACCTCAGGAAATTCCAGAGTATCCTGGGCGACAGTTTACATAGCGACGGAGCCAACGAGGTGATAGCCTCGTCGTGCTCAGCAACGAGAATCTACTAAAATTTAAACTGAACGCGCTCAACACCTCAAAAGCTCACTCAGATCCTTCACTCAATTTTACACTTAGATCGCGAATCCTCAAGGAAATACGCTTTAAAGAATAAAAAACGCCTTTTACAACTGTTCACACAAACGCAGCACTAAGAATTCACAGATATGCATTCTATCAAGCACAATAATATATATTTAATAATGATTATACAAAACCAGTTTAAAATGGAAAGTTGAAAAACAAAATTCAATTGCGTTTCTGTAAAAGTCACAAGTTTTATTACAATATGTAGAAATTAACTTAAAACTAAATCATACCTGTAAAAATCACAAGAAACATCATTTAAAGCTCTTAATCCAGGAATGTTATTCCATTCTAAACTATTTAAAAAGATTTAATAAATTTTACTTATTTTCATCAGCTGTGACTTCTCTTTGACGGAACTATCTCTCTCTCTCTATATATTTCACAAGTCATTCTTCTTCCCTTCTGCGCTATCTGTCGGTGTGTCCTCAATCAAGTGCGTACATATTGTTAACTAGTCGATAGCGCGGTAGATTTAAATTAAGGAAAACAACGACAAAAGTGCGAGTGTCTTGTTTTTCTTTACATATATACAATTTTTAAGTTAGTAGACACGTACTACGCACGTCTTATCTTGTTTTTAGCTAAATCACCCTTTGCAATTTGGTAAAGCTTAATAAGTTTAAAATAAATAAATAAGTGTTGTTTTTATTTGCTAATATAAATTTAAAAAATATTTTCATTTTGTATCATACAAGTGCATTTTCTTTTGGTAAAAATGATTTCGATCATTTTTCACTTGATGAAGCTCAATATAGTCTACCATAATGCAAACAAATTTCAATTGGTTTTATTTATTTATATTTAATCAATTGAGTATTAGATTTCAAGTCGATTCTCTGATCATAAGTGTAACATATATGTTTGAATATAAAACAAAAGATATACCAGAATTAAATACCAAAATAATTAAAATAAAGTATGCTCTCGTAGAAATCTACCCATAAATGCTTTTTTTAGTAGTAATTTTAGACCAAGAAATAGTATTGAATTTACACTAAAGAGTAATTATTATGTGTTGATATTTAATATATAGTAGTTGAGTATTTAGAATATACTTTTAAATACTATAATATTTTTGTTATTATTTGTATGAATTTAACAATGAAAGCCGGAGGTGAGGATAAGCTTACTTATGATTTAGTTCCCGACGTTTTAGTACGTTTTAGTAGTTTCAAAAAGAATTTCAATATGTTTGTTTCATTAAAATTGTCAATAGAAAACAATATATTTTTCATTATTAATAATTAACCTATTTTCATGATTATGATAAGTAAACCTCGCATTTTAGCGATAAACTTTGATGTAGTCGATCAAAAGCCAATAGAAGCTTTAGTAGGCAACAAAACTCGGTCATGAATATTTTATAAGTGGATTTGTGGATTTAAATGATACTTTAAAATTTTAAATATAATTTAAAACGTAATTATCAGTACCTCAATTCACTTTATCATGCAAGACTTTTGAAATGCAGTGACTGTGAATTTTCGCTTTCTGATAATGCTTATTAAGACCTTAATGTAATAATCTCATTATTTCCTTTTAAATTTGTACTTTCATAAATAATGTAGTTAAATAATTATGTTTTTTTTTAATTATTATTTTTAAAGTTAAATTCATATGAAAATTAACAAGATTTCTTTATATTCGAGAATTTCAACGGATAAGAGGAATAAGCTATTCGGCATAGAAAAAAGAATATATTATTTCTTTATCCTTAATTATCATCTTCAATCTTTTTTTCTTCTAATATTGAATTATTTTAGCGTTTTGCTTCATTCCAATATTCCTTAATCTACAATGACTTTGGGTCATTTTAGTCTACTAAAGAAAGTGTGTTATTAAGAATGAGAGGTCGGTTCGTTTTTGCCCGCTTATAAAATCATTTTTTTTAATATTAGTGCAAAATTGATTTTACACCTATCAATCATTTAATAAGTTAATAAATAGTTAATAAATACTGTTGATTTTCAATTTTTAAAATTATTTTCTATTTACTTATTTTAAAAACAGTGAGTGAAAATGGTTGCAATCATACAAAAGGAAATTGAAAAATATATTTCAAATCGTGTCAGTCAATCATCTATAAAAAAATGTGAAAAATACAATTCAAAAGTAAAACTCTACATCTATTGGCTAACGAATACATTGGCACTAGAAAGCGTTTTAGAGCCTTGCAACCACCAAGCTGGCCGAAAAATTCGAGCTGTCGGCGAGCACTTTTGCCGACGCCTTAAATTGGCTCGGTACATAAGAGAGAGAGAGAGAGAGAGAGAGAGCGCTTCGCTTAAACGGCGTCTTATCGAGAGGAAAGAGAGCCGAGAGGAGAGAACACGAGAAGACGTCGGAAAGCAAAAAGTGGCTAAAATCGAGGAGCACAAAGAGGGGAGTAACGCGTCTCGCTTTCCCGGGATTTTCTTGGAATTTGGGGAGGGGGAGGGGCAAAATCTACTCACACTCTCACGGAGATAGGTGCGATTTTTGTGGTCACCTCGATGAGTACTTGCGTTTACTCCCAGAAGCTTCAAGTGAAATTCTATTGTTATTTGTCAGAAAGTTAAGATAAATTGAAGAAATTATTTTTAGATGTAATCAAAATATCAATATGCTTAATAGAAAGACATGTAATTTGAAGATATAAAATAATAAGTTCCTTAAGGTGTTAAACCTTTGATTTTTACTTAATGTAAGTAATTGATAAATAAAATAGTATTTTTTTTTTAAATTTATACTGATTAAACAGAGATAATGTAATAAGAACTCATAAAAATTACTTAATACAATTTTAAGTAGTCTTATCCATTTACGGTCAGACTCACATGTTCAAACCAAGAATCAATCTATAATTGGATATATGGATGGATATATGGATAAATTTAAAAATTTAAGCTTCAGAATTTGAAGAGCTAAAAAAAAATTCTATTTCTTTTTATTAAATTTTTTCTTACAGTGAAATTTGTTTAAATTGTAGATTAGTCGAGCATAAATGGTTAAACAAAGCATAAAATAATTTTTTAATTCAAGAAGAGCTTTTTTAAGCAAGGTGGGTAGGTACAAAATAATCTTTAGTCTTTTTTGTTTTTGAAATCAAAATTCTACTTATGTTGCCAAGTTAAAACGAACCGATTTGCTTTTTTACTTGGTGCTCCAAATGCGAAGTAGACTATTGATTGTTTGATATCCACCCAAAAATAGGATACTTTTTTAAGAAAATAATATTAATAAAAATACATACTCAACATAATAAATAAATTATTAAATTATAATAAAATAATGGATGAGAATTAGTGGGACTTTTGATAACCAATAATTAATGAGTAATATATTAGTACTATCTATATAGCAAATAGCTCCTGATGTTAAACAATCAATACTTTTCCTATGTATTCTTAAAAAAAAAGTTTCTGTTGATAGCATTTAACTTATTACAAGCTGAATATATAAAATATTTCTCTATAAATTTATTACATTAAGAATATATTTTCATTTGTTTTTATTTTTTAAATTTATACTGATTAAATTTTTACACTTTTCTATTTAATTGTATTTATTCTTTAATGCTGTGGTACTAGCACTTATGTTAAAACAAGGCGACAACTTTTAACATATAATTAAGTTGTTGTGAAAACACTAAAGCCAAGTTAAAAGGTGGAGTAAAAATTTAAACATAATAGTAAATAGAAACCCAAAATCTATATTGGAAACATTAATTAGATCAGTTGAAGAACTTTTTTTTATAAAAATTGTATGTTTTACTAGAAACAATTGTCTTCCAATTTTCTAGGCTGTTGGGCTCTAACTTTGTTAAAATAAATTATTTATGTTGAAATCTCGGTCATATCGGATTTTGAAACTGATATTTTTGAGCCTATAATTTTTTAAACAAAATCAGTGAAACTTTAAAAAAAAAAAACAAACTTCAGATTACTGCAAAAGATAGAATCTTAAAAAACTGATTTAATGTTTATGTTATGATTTTCAGGTTCCTGTAAAATATTCCTTCATATAAAATGTTACGAAACAAATTTATTATCATCGCTAGTAAAAATTAGTAATAACACAAATTAACGTTTTTGTTTTTTTAATTACTCATATACTTATTGCATTATTTGAAAAATTTTCAACCACCACAGTGCTTGAAACCTAGCCTGACAATTTCACCCTAACTGGCTGAATTTTCACTCTGCGCCGTAAAATCATTCGCTCGTCTCTCGCGTCACGACCTCCGCGAAAAGCGAAAAAAAAATCCTCGAGAGCATAAAAACTCGGAGCCGAGCTCTCCGCGAGGCACGCACGTGTATATCATAAAGGAGCTCCCCGGCGTGCACGAAACAAAGCGAGGGGCTGACTGCGTGCGTGCTTATCGCTCGCGTTAACGTCGCGTATTATGCGAGCTCGGCACTGGTGTTACTTAAAGCCGAATAAAAATAGTAGTAGTCGTCGAACACTTTAATTTTCCTGGAGCGTTTTTATTGACCGAATTATGCAGCCTATACACGCGCGAGCCGAAGCGTTTATTTGACGGGCGTATTACGCAGTATTGAATGGATTTTGATTGATGGCGGTGGTCAGGATGTAGGCTTTGTTTATTTGTTTTCGAGCTTTGACGAGTTCTGATTGCGCCTACGCGGTTCTAGAGTAATTAATAAGTGAATATAGTTTTGTTTGACTGAAAGTTTATTTTCAAGTTGCGGGCGTAAATTATTTTATATTTTAGATGTGGTTACTGAAAAGTTAGTTTCATAAGAAGTAATTTCAGGCTGATTGCGTAAGTACAAATATTATTTTATTAATGGTACTTTAATGAACCTTTCGAAAGTCGAGCTCATTTTCTCTATATAAAAAAATTTCCATATAATTAAAAACTACCCTATACCGCTAATTAATTAAAACATCTACACTTTCTGCTTTCTTCTGTTCCGATAAAGTAGCGATAAAACTATTAAAAATTAATAATCCATACAAAAACAATCTCGTTAAAACACTTCTTCAAAACATTAACCTTTTCCCAATGATTCCTTTTTAAGCCCTAAAAACCGCTTCACCTAAACGCATATCCTCACGTAACGCGTAAGTCTCGCAGGCAGTCTCTGCAAAATGTCAACGACTGCGGAAAGAGTATCACGAACGGCTTGCGCGCCGTGTGGCCGACTGCTCGGCTCTTTCGTGCCGGCATCGAGCTTGCGCTCCCCCTGCGCTTATCGCTTCGAGCCAGATCGCATCGGCGCTCCTAGATGTGGAGCGAGCGCGCGCCCGCGCGAGACATGAGAGCGCTGATACGCGCGCAGGTGCGTGCGTGTACCAAGAAATTGATGTGGAAAGCCGAGAGCCTTTTTTTCTTCGAAATTTTGAGTTCACGACGCGTGTTGGTCGATTATGCGTTGTAGGAAAAAAGCATTGGAAATTGTTATTAGGGAGATTGGGCTTTGATAAGAAAATAGATGTGGTTATTGGCAGATGTGTGTGGGAAGAGTGATTCTAAAGTGTTTTTGTTTTGTGAATTTAGGAGATTTTAAGTTTCTAGTAGTAATAGTAAAGTATGGTCAGATATTCATATAGGCGAGTATTTAACTGTGTTTATTTTAGTGTGAAAAATGATCGTTTTCTTTTTTAATATTTAATAATGCAGAGGGCAAAATTAAAATTCAGACCGTGTGAGAGTTTTTAAAAAATAAAATTTATTCAAATATACGAACATTTAGAAGCGAAAAATTTTAATTCTCTATACTAAAACATTTCGAAAAAAAAAACAAAACAAATAAACGATCTATATCATTTTTAGTCATCTTCGCGGTACTTTATTATACCGCACACACACATACGTGCCTTTTTTAATTTTCCTTGCGTGATATCCGATTTTCTTCTTTTTTTCACTCACGTGGAATTAGTTATTGTCACGATATATACTAGCATTTTTGCCTTGGAGCCAGGAGCTTGTTCGGTCTTGGGGCGAGAGAACGAGAGACTCGACCGAGTTTTCAACGATTTTAAATATTCACATAGACGAGAGACCATTTTAAGGAGACCGGGTTTGTTTGCTCTGGCGCGTATGTACTCTGCTGTAAAGAGTAATTGCTATATTGTTTTTGAATCTGGCGATGATAGTATAACAAGATTTTTATACTAAAAACTAAAAGCTATCTTGTTTTACTTTAATGATTATTTTTTTACTAGAATACAATTTATGGTTTATTAAATAGTGTACTAACTATTTTTGAGTTTTGTACTTCATATTTTTTAATAAACATTGAAAATTATTTTTCATAAATAAAATTTAAAAAAAATTTAAACAGAGAAACATGCGGGTCTATTTTGATATGGAAATTATCCTTTAAAGCCAAGATATATTTCTAACTAAATCAGCATCAAATGCAAACTGTTTTTGCACAAATTTCTGATGTTTTGGTATATAAATGTTCATAAAAAAGTAACAAGATTACTTCTTATTTCTGTTCAAAGTCCTGTACTATTTTAATATAATGCTTAATCGATAGACGAAACGTTCATCAAAAATATATATGTAGCTTCCTGACATAGTTATTATTATTATTATTTATATTGTTATTGAGTTTACTTATTGTATTATCGAAAAATCCGAGGTTTGAACCATTAAATATGCGTCTAAAATCAAAGAAAAGGATTTGAACTCTAAAACTTAGTTAATTTATTATGGCAAACTAACCTGCTATACCAATGGTCGTAAAAGGTTGGGTAGTGGATCGGAAGTGAGTTTATATCAAATCTTTCAGTTTTCATTGTATTTTCATACAAATAGTAACAAGAATGTATTCAAAAATACTTATTGAATATTAGCAATTACTTTTTAATATTCAAACATGAAAGTTATTTGATTCAATGTTAATTAATATTTTTGATCTGTCATAATTTTATTTTATAAGGGATAAATAATATGTAGTAATGATTAAAATCAAGTGTATCAAATGTTTTTACAGGAAAGTAGATTATAAAATAATTCTTTTAAAACACTGAATTGAGGACTTTCTTTTATAATATCTGTAGTTAGAATTATTCCTAAAATTGTTATAAATTGTTAGAATTAATTTATATGTACTTAACTTTACGTAAAATAGTAACAGTCATTTACGCATTTGTAACGACATACTATTTTTACATCAAATATTTATGCATTAAATATTTATGCACTAAAATATCAGGAATTTGTGCAAAATTAATTCATGCTAATTTGGTTTAAAATATGCGTCAGCTATATTAAGGTCAGCCAACCCATGCTGTTAAAATAGTCACAGGAACTCGCTGTATAATTTAAGAGACATATTAAGACGTTAGATTCTTTGGTTTTTCAACAAAGCGGTTCTATCTGCTCTTTTTTCTTCGTCGCATCTTTGAAAAAATCTTTCATATTCAAATTTTAATGAGAGTAGTATATTCTGAGGTATACCGTTTTCTTGTGCAGCGGCACGTTTGCCGTGCAGAGGCGCTTTCTCTGCTGCCTTTCTACGAAGGAAACGGCGTTGTAATGATTTGCAAACACTCAGACGGTAAGGCTTTTTGTTTACGCGCCCGACGAAATATACTGCCAGGGGAGTCTACGATTTTATTAAATTGCATCTTCTTAATTAATAAAAACTGAAAATATTGAAAGATTTTGGAATATTTTAAAATTTACTCTTATTTTACAATTGCTGATTTTAAATTTACCATCAACATAAATACTTTAGTAAAAAAATATTTATTGGAATAACTTATTAAAGATACTGTCGAAAATTTAATTTAATAATAAAATACTTTCGCAATATCAAAATTTGGTTTTATAATAAACTTTTAAGTAAAGTAAATTTTAGGCGAGTTTATGTGTTGTGAAATAAAGATTTTTCCATTGGGCAAAGTGTCGGTTTATATTTCGCAGACCATATATGATTTCATCATTAAATTACGAAGGTGCTACGGAAACTCGTAAAGCTCGAAAAATCGAGTTATACGCGTGCTCGAGAGCGTTTGGTTTTCGATTTCAAAATTCGTATAAATTTAGTGAAAGAGGAAACTCGTATTTGTCAAATGCGTAATTGATATTCACGTGCATTATTAATGAATAATTCTGGTTGTGACAGATCAATTGATCGTATCTCGAAATATATTTGTACGATTCAAAGACGTGATATTATCGTCATTATTATAATTACAAGTACTAACAAACAATTTTGTCAGTAAGTAACTTAACTTTATTAGTATTCAAATAAATTTTGAAATTTGATTACCATCACCTAACACAACAGTTTTTGGAAAATATCTTACTACTGCAATCTTCAATTAAAAATAACTAAATCAAATGATTTTTTAACAATATTTGTATAATAATTCCCTCTTCCTAAAACATCAAACACATTCCAACCCAAAGGATAAAGCCCCGCCTCCCCCAAGCGATTTTCAATCGCACGCAATGAGGAAATAACACCTTCCCCTCCGGTGAAAACGCGTTAATCGTCCAAACGTAATTCGATGACCGTCGCGTGCGCGCCTCCCCGTGCGGAGGAGAGAAAAAACGGACCCCTCGCTCGGCGCGCGCGCGCGCGTGACAATTGATTGCCTGTTAGTGCAGTTTGCAGCCAAAAATCCGGCTACACCCTCGCGCGGGCATACGAGCACAGTAGCGGGACAAATGTAGAGAGGGCGCATTGTTTGCGCACTGAAAGCGCCGTCGACAATCGGCGGCTCCTCGATTGGCGAACGCGCGCGCCGCTTAACTGGATTTCGGCCTGAGCACGCGAGCTGTCCGGGCGCGTTTGTTGTCCCCTCGCTTGCGCTGTTGATCGAATCCTCAAAGCGGCTGATCTCTCTCGCTCGCCATTTCAGTGCGCATCCTGCAGCACCCGGGACGTGTTTATGTTTCCGTTTGCGCGGCCATCTGTATGCAAAAGAACGGCCGTGTGTGATTGGGGGGGTGTGAGTTGGCTGTGGAGCGATGACTAAAGTATAAGCTTTGTTTAAGAGAGCATTATCTGTATGTGCGCTTACCTATATACGCACATGACGTACATGACACTCACATGACGTTGACTATATACTCTGTATCATGTATAGAGCATGGCCATAGATGACAAATTTTTGTTGCTGTTGTTGGTACATCGAATAAAATAAATTTTTATGAATAGAAACTAGGATTTTGTATATAAAATATAAAGCCTTTTTATCATTAGTACTATTCTCGTAGGTAGGTCAATAAAACGTTGCCGAAATACAAATACTATTTCAAGTTTCATTAATTTTTCGTAACTCCTTGTCTGCCAAAATAATTATTGAGATATTCTTTGACTGCCGAGGTTTTAAAAACTGAAATCACGGTTATTTTCTTGGAGCTTCAGTCTTTTTTGGATAGAAAACGGAATCCAACAAAATTCGGAATCACGTTCAATATCTCCAAATCCTTATTATTATTTCATATAAGTTAGATCAAGTAAAAAACCTTGTCAGTTAACGGATCAATAAAGCTTTAAATTTCCTTTTTATGTAAAAGTATTAATTTTTTTGAGTAGACATTATAAAAAATTTCTAGTAACGTTAAAGTAATTTCAACCAAACTTTCGTCTCAATAAGTAGATGTGTATCCATATTAAGTGCACGTTGTAAATATAGCCATATGTACTTCCTTAAGTAGTCAATTCAATATACAAACAAAGTCTATTTGCGTACACGATCATAATTAAATGTTAGACTCATTGAGCTTATAGTTATAACTAGTTTACTTTATAGCTTACTTTTTACCCGTATCTTTAGTTATAAACTCATTTATTTTATTATCCACTCAATTCCTCGCTTACGCACAGCGTTCACCAACAAAGCAGCATAACCTTCTCCACACCAAGCACCTATATTAAATCCACACATCCACGATTCCAGTTTAAAATTACACACGAGCACACGTTTCTCCGTGTACGTTTCGGCCGCTCGTAGCTTCTCCTTCAAATCGAAACGCGGCCTACCCTACGCCCACGAGGGTCTATGTACCCGTCCGGGCTAGCTGGCTTGAAAGGAACAATTGACAATGGTCGTCGAGCGCAACACACAACGGCGATCAGCTCGCGGCATTGAGCTCTCGGTCGTAAAGACGACGTCGCGCAAAGCGAGGACAATCGATTGCGCGCCCGCTCGGCCCTTGCGTCTCTGCCGGTTAGCGGTGCTCCGCCAGGAGACGTTCGTAATTTTCCCAAGCGGCTTCCTTCGACGCTCCTCAGCTGCGTTGTATTATCACGGATGATCGTTATGATAAGCTGCACTGTTATACTCAGAGGCTCGTAAAAATAATTCATCTAGTCAGCTCGAAAGCTCGCTATCTACGCACGGCGAATAACAGCGAGTATATCCAAATCTAATGCCGGCTAAAAGGTATTTGGAAAATACCTGCCTGGCTCAAAAGCAGCTCGCGTCTACGGGCTGGAGAGGAAATTCGCTTCTCTCTCAAAGAAGGCGGGGAGAAAAAAAATTTCCAAGCGCGCAGCGACCTATACAAGCCGCGCGCATAAAGCTCGCGCGCTATGCGGCCCATTAACGAGATCACCTGCTCGGCAAGCTCGTCGAAGTGCCCCGAGCCAAAACCAAAACCAAAACAGGAGAAAAAAAAGCCGCAGCGCGAGCTCTGTCTGTCTTTCTTTGGTAAATATACGCGAATGAAAGCGAGGCTCTCACGCCGATGATCAACTTTCCGTTTGCGCGCGCATTCAGGCGCAGCATCGAGGTCGCTTACCGTCTCTGCGGGAGCCGCGGAAATTTTTTTCACTCTCGCCCCTTCTATACTTGCTCGCGCGCGATTAGTTCGTAGTGCTTTAAGGTTTGTTTGTTTGAGAAGACGCTGGTTGTTTATGGTGTGTTGGGTATGGATGGAGATTTGGGATTGGATGTTGAAAAAGTTGATGAATGCTTGATTGGGTTTGAGTGTGTTTTTTATGAATATAGCTCGGAGTACGTTTTGTTATTTTAGAGCAAAGATTTTCAATATGCTCAATAGAATTAGGCACTGGATTGAACTTTTGAACTTTTAACCTCTTTCAACGGTTGCTCTAGTAATTACGAAGAGGACAAACTTGAGATAAAACTGTAAAGAAGACCTGTATAAGTTGTTAGTAATATCAAAATTAATTTATACTTTCAACAACTTTTACTAGTTTTATCTAAGCAAATTTATTTTATCAATAATGCATCGGTTGCTCTAAAAAAAGTTTTCGTCATAAAATAACAAAAACTGTTTTTTTTTTATTTTTTAAAATTCTACTATATAAATCTATGTAGGAAATTACGATGAACAAATTTCGAAAAAGTTTTTGATGTCTTAACTAAAATATCTTTAACAAACGTGCATGAAGGAGATTTTTACTAAAAAGTGCTCTAGAGATATTAACTTTCGTAAAATCTTAACAAGTTTGTAATAACTTAAATTATTAAATTGTACGTATTTTTAGGTGAAGATGTTTTAGATAAAATTCATTAAACATTGGTTAACAATACGAAATAATTTTTATAATTCAATTGCTTTTTTACAGCTTTAATTTAGGTGTTTCTACTCAAAGAATCGGAAATGGACTATTGGAAATCGAGCTTGTTTATAATATGAGCGTTGAATCAAGTAGTTTTGTAATGAGTCTGTAATACGTCTGTTAAAAATGATCACGCAAATTAACAGAGTAACGCTATAACGTCATTTAGCGGATCATTTTCTGCGCGTATTTACATATTCTATCAATGCCGATAAAAAAAGTTTTCAATTCGACGAACTATTCGTTCCGCGTTAGCTCAAAAAAAATACTAAAACGCAGAGTGCTGCTGCATCCCCTTTAATTTTTAGCGCACCGGCTTTCAAAAAGCCACACTTAACCCCGAAACGAAGCGAAGCGAAAAAGCAAAAAATAACCAACACTAGACTGAATGAAAAAAAAAAACAATCAACGGAAAAAATACACAATCAAGCACTAAGCGACTCGAGGTAAATGTCCGTTCATACTGGATTCCTTCAGTGCTACGTTGAAAGAAACATGATAGGCTCGTGTACGAAAATGTTATAAATATTTACATTTTTTAAATAAAATATTTATTATAGGAAAATGAGAAAAACGATATTCAATATGAAAAGATAAAATGAACGATATAAAACCGGCTCGCTGAAAAAACCTTCAAACAGTAACAATCATAAATCCGATTAAGCGTATTCCATCAACTCTTCTTCCTCTGATTGTTTGCTACAATCTATAAAAGCTCTCGCATGGCTCCTCGTCTCATCGTAGAAATCCAAAAATCTCACTAATTTAACGCTCAGACGAACAGTCACCGAAAATAAAAGACTTCCTAAATACACACACACACACACACACACACACACACACATATATATATAGAACATATAAATAGATGTACACCGTGACTCACCATCAACAGTGAAGGTAGCTCTAAGAAAAGCGAAGGGAGAAGCCGGTAGAAAAGGCGCGGAATACAAACCTCTCGCGAGCTCCGCAGGAAAAAGGAGGTGTATTCAGTAGCTCCCCGTTGCGTAAGAGGCCTCCGAGAACTGACGTGCCTAATTAGCCACGGAGATGTAGGCGGCGGCGCGCAGTGCACTTGCATATTTCACTCGCGGAGCGGGGGCGGAATTAGCAGCTCCGCGTTTTAGCGTTTCGGGGGGGAGAGGCCGGCGCGCCACCTGGCAGACTTTTGTTGGCTTTGGCAGGCCGCGCTCGCGACGGGGAGAATAATATGACGAGTCGCGTCGCTTATGCAGATGTGTTGATTTTTGCGTCTGCTAATGGCGCCCACTGTTTTCGCAGCTTCGCGGGCCAGGCTTGTTGCTTGGGCGCGAAATTTGTTTATGGAAATCCGGCTCACGACGAGGCGTCGAGACTCGCGCCTTGTTTTCTCGCTCTCTTGGACGGGGGGGATGCGTGTTGTTGTCGTTTCCGTGCCAGGGCAGGCTCTCGGCGGAGAAGCTCGAGCTGAGAGCCGGCCTGTGATTGGTGATTGTTAGCGGGCGACGAATTTTTACACTTGCCGATGACAAGGTGAGGATGCTGTTGAGAGATAGAATGAAAGTTTATGAATGAAGTGCTGTGTGACGATGCGGTAAGGTGCACGTTAGTTTTATTTTTCTGTATATACAATAGGAATTTTATAAATAAGGAATTATGAATTGGAAATAAGGATCGTGGACTTCAAGCCGTATGTTTACAATGTTATGTAAAAGAGTTGTACTTCAATATTGCATATTTTTTTTATCAAAAAATTGCTTAGGATAATTTTTGTGTATACATAAGATCAAACAAAAAGTACAGAAAAACACGGCATATTTTCTTGCAACGTAAAATATATGACCAAAAATATACAAAGAGCTTATTCAAGATAAAGCATCATAATTTAGATGCAGCTGATCTCGACAATGATTCTTTTTATCTTCCACTTTATCACGGCCGAATCATCGCTCGCCCCGAATGTAATAAAAACTTTCGGGAGGGGTGACCAGTTTATCTATCAGTCCACGCTGCGCGTTTACGTATGACTATAAAAGAAAAATAAACAAATAAACAGTGAGGCAATATTTTTCAATAATGCTATTGCTTGCAGTCTAACTAATTCATTTACTCAGTAAACGTGCACTTGAATAATTCATAATTTAACGATTCAAGCAAATTACTTAAATCAATTAATTAAGTAATTTTAGGGGCGATTATAAAACTATATCTCAGGAGCCAGATTCTGTAATCTTAGCATAGCTTTATTATTAAAATTAATTTCTGTATACGTGCAATAAAAAAAATCAGGCCCTTATAATAGAAAACACGTGAATCAAAATATTAAAAAATCAAAGCAGCAGAGCTTCCGTCGTTCTTTTATCAGTGCGCATCCTCGAGAGCGCACAGAGCAAACCTATAGTCTAAAACTCTTTCTAATCCAAGATATCATCAACTCTCTGATCTATACGTATATGTATGTATGCCGTGTGTATGCTTCCGCCGACGCGACAGATTGCGATCGAGGGATTTAGGGCTTCGCCAGAGGGAGAGTTCGGCGCGAATTTTCGTCGCGTACGCCGCACACTCGATCGATCTGGACTGCGGGCGCGCCACGTGTGTGTCTCTGTCTGTGTATGTACGTGTGTGTGTCTGGGCCGGTGCTACTGTATATAGGGCAGGAGAGACGCGCGCGGCTTGGAATAAATAGCCCGCGCACTTCTGACTGTTCAAGGGATCGAACTGTCGGCGGCGGTTGCGAGTCGAGCCTTTTGACGTCACAGGTAGACGCCGGGATTGAGATCGCTGGCTGCGATCGAGAGCTTGCGGCTAGTTGCGGAGCGTAGGGTAAAGGGAATTTTTGAAGATTGTAGTTGAGATGGTCTTTGTTGGCTGAGCAGGTATGGAACTGTTTGAATTAGGCTTTGCGGTGAAATTGGAGGGAAGAGGGAGAAGTTGCAGTGGGGTTTTTTTTTTGAGGATTACAGTTTATTTTAGAGAAATATTTTGAAAAAAAATAAAAGTTTGTAAAATAATACATATTTATTCAAAATTTTCGCAAATTTGGTAAACTGATCGAGAATGAATTTTCAAAGTGATTTTGTATCCGTAAATCAATAAGAAGCTACCATAAACTTTACTTATCGTAAACTGTAACAAAGCAACGAAGTAGCTTTTCTATTTTTAGAAAACAACAGTCTTTAGTTCGATGCAGTCACGTAAGCACTAATAAGTAATGACTCGGCTCGGAGATAACAAGACCAATTACCGGTGAAACTAAACGGTTTTGCGTTTAAAAAAATTATCCTGAAACGAGAAAAGCCATTTTTCTAATTTAACTTCTATAGAATTGAAAAAGTGAAGAACAAGAAAACTTTTTTACTTACTCGGTGCACTTTCGAAAACGCAAAAAAACGTAAATGCAGTTGTTTTAAAAAATCGAGAAAGCGGGCGAAATTTCGGAAACGGACTACTTCTTTCTCGTATAGCGCGCGCTGTCAGCCAGAGCTCGAATCGAATTTATCCTAGAAAAAGTAATGCGTCTCCCGTATACATGAATCCTCGACTGTATCCCCGCAGCAGCCGTCTAACTTTCATCGTTGGCTTGAAATTTATTTTTCTTCAATTGCAGCAATATTCCTCCTTACTGAAACAAAAAAATAAAATAAATATTTTTAAAACTGGAAAGCCAAACAATAATTCTAGAATTTTATTTACAGAATAAACTTTCAAAACTTCATTGTTTAAACAAATTACCTCCCACCATACTTGAAAATATAATATTGCTTCTGACTTATGCGTCGAATCTTTATAGACAGAAAATACGACTCCGTTCAGATATAGCCCGAGTACGTAATGTCTTCTTTAACGCTTGCACGAACGACCAAATTTCGTGCGTCATTTATTTCTATGACTGCAATTCCGTGAGCGTCTATGTGTGAGTGTCAAGTGTTTTAAGGAAAAACTGGTCGAGAAACTTTGCGGATATTCGACGCCGAGTTTAATCGGACGTGGACTAATTTAGTGTTCAAAACTGTTTTTCACAAAGTTTGAGCGATGTGTTTTTGCTAAAAGAAGAGATACGAGCGAGTTTTGGGCAAAAAATAATGCTATTTTATGCTAGGCCTTTGGCATTGTAATCAAAGTTTCTGGTTACTTATTTGACGTATAATAATGATCTACTGAAATTTAATTAATTTTCATTCGTATTTATTTATAATTAAATATTTTAACTGCAGATCGTAGGCATATAATAAATAAACATACGTTCTTATACTAATAATTCCCCGAATTTCAACGTTAAAGTATTAGTAACAAACAAAAGCCGTCGGTTAATTATGTTAATAATGCACATGCTTTAAACTTGAAACTGCACAAAAAAAAAAGAAAAAAAAAATGAAAGCGGACGCAGTCTCTATTATTTTAATAAAATCAGGCGATTCGTTCTCTTCTCCCTAGCATGCATTTAACACTTTTAATTACGTTAATTAAAGCTTAGAAAAGAAACGGTCGCGCGCGTTGAGCTGCGCGTCGGTATTATCAGACTTGAAAAACCCGCGAGCGATGTTATCGAGGACTTGCCGACTGCTTTTAGGGAACGTGCCAACGGTACGCGTCGGCTAGTTTATAATTTTACCGCGCGCGTCTGTATTATATGCGCGTGCAATTAGACCACTGCCATGAGGATCCTTTTGAATGCAGAGTCGCGTTTTGCTTGCTTCTGTAGGGAAGGGAAGGAAGTGCATTATTCGGCGTTTGTAAAGATGATTTGATGGTTGGTTGGGGATCGCGGGTTTGATTAAGACGTGGAATGATATTTATATATACCTGATGATTTGACGTATTATTTATTTAGAAAGTTTATTGATATTCCATTGAATCAAGATCGTCTTAATAAAGGTTTTTGCAATTTGAAAATTATATAACAGGTTTTACTAAACATAAAATCAGATAATTTTTTTAAATGTAACTCACTTCTAAACATGTTTTCATGGTATGATAAACAAACTTCAAAATAAAAAGATTTGAGTATATGTAATTTTTTATTAATAATAAATATTTAATTCAAAAATTTTATAAACGTTACAGAGTTGTTAACTTTTTCTAAACTTACATTGTAGTCAATAATTCTTTAATTTTAGTGTCTGGTTTCATATATTTAACCAATAAAATGAAAAAAAAAACAAAATGTTAGTAGTAAGATATTTTTCACTGGTTAAGTAATTAGATAAAAAATCCTATATTTTTCTAAAATCGAAACCCCTTCCAGCAGCTAGACTGCGATTTTTCATTCACTCCATACTCCGTATAGAGATACTTCATTTTTCTATTCACGCGCGCATGGCTTTTGCCGCTCGACTTTGCTTCCCCCTCGTCCTTGATATACTCCCAGCAGAATGATTCCAATTTTTCAGGCCTTATCCGCACCGCCTTACATTCGCACCTTTCTTGCGCTTCATCATGGTCCGCATGGATTTATCGTGATCGCTTCGTTTATGGCGTTTATTTTGTATCGTCCTGATGGTTTTAAGTTGATTTTAACGTGTTCATTTATGGTTCGATGACAAATCGTTGAAGTGCTTGTTGTGAGTTAATTACTTAATTTGAGTTTTTACCTGATTGATATATTTTTGAGATTGCAAAATACATATAGTGAAATATTTGAATTCCTTAGTCTGTGCATTTCTAAGTAGAAATACCATTTTTTGGAAAATTAAAATGAATGATTAGGTAATCTAGTAAAGACTTAATAGATTTCTAATAAATTTACTTTTACACAAATAAAAATCTCAGTAAAAATTAGTAAGCAATTCAAAAAAGTCCATTTTATTTTTTCAACTGAAATCTTCTATGCTTTGTATTTATTATTGAAACAGTTTTATATTTACAGAGTGTTCACTGCTGTAAAAGCTTTAGCCGATTTTAGTAGCGCGTTCCACACTTTAAATGTGCTATGAACTATCGTGACTTGGCGTGATGGTGTTATGCATTCAAAGTGTTTGTCGATAGCGATTATCTTTTCACGGCTTGGTATTTTGAATAAATACGAAACAGTATAATGCACACGGACTCTTTTGAAATTGGTGAGGCAGATGCTGTACATTGAAACATCAAGAAATGTAAATAAGTTGATTGAAAGTTATAAACGTTAACAAAATTTTCGTGAAAAAAATTATGAAAAAATATAGTTTGTATAACAATAAATAAGTGAAGTTAAATTTAGATAATTTTACAGAAAACGATATTACAATATTTTCAGAAAAATTCGCACTGTACAAATTAATATGTAATAACGAACTACGTTTTAAATAATGTAACTTCCCTAAAAAATTGCAAGAGCCGACAAAAATGCAAAAATCTTCGCAGACTGCGCACTTGATGAGAAATGCCGCAGAGAAAAAGGCGGCTCTGGGTCCTTGAAAAAATTTCGAAGAAAAATCGGCGAGACTTTTGAAAGATTAATATCGCCATGGAAATGTATAAAAGAAAAAGCTGTTAAAAAAAGTGCGAGCAAGAGGTAAAACTGACGGCTCGATAAAGCGCGGGGCTTGCGCGTGAAGATCGTCTCGCTAATTAAGAGGAAGCGCTCAGTGCGGAAAGCGGAAAATTTTGCTAAGAAAATGCATCGAGAAAAATGGCGGCATCGGAGCGAAAAATTGTGAAGATTTGCGCCACTTTATTAAGCTTAAAATATCGATGATTTATTTAGTATCGAGTCTAATGAAGTTTTTTTAATAAGAAAAAGTGTAGTGGATAAAAAGCAATCATAAAATTAACCGATCGTAGATTTGTGCTTTTTAAGTTTTGTGTTTTTAAGTACAAATTATTTTTCGATTTGGAAAAGTTAATATCAAACAGTTTCACAATTTAATAGAATCTTTGTCACATAATTTAGAAAACGTAAGTTTTTAAAAAGTGGTTCTTTTTAAATGCCATATGCACTTCAAAACATTTTTTTTTCGAAAAAAGTTTTTATATATGTACGTTGAACATTTGAAGCTCTAATTAATTTTCATCTACATCATCATAAAAGCCTTTCAACCGATCATCATTGACATTTAAAAACCAAGTCATCGAAATCATTCATTTAAATTTAATTATTTCAATGACTTTTGCACATTTAAAAACTTCTGTCATTAATGATATTATAAAGGAAAAAAAATGAAAGACAAACAAATCTATTACAGTCGTCCATTTCAAAATCTTCACTTCCGGCTAATTTCCACTTGATTGCCGGGACTTCTTGCCCTTACGGTCAGGATATTTCGAAAATCCGAATAGCGACGGAAGAAAGAAGACACGCAGAGATAACGAGAGACGCGAGCGGCCGCGCGTCGCCGTCGCCGACAGTCGGCGAATCGATAACACTGAAAAATCCATGAAGTTCAGGCTGCAAGCCGCATAACCTTCTCCATAGAACCGTGCGCCGCAGGCTTATGACGGCGCATTGATCTGCCGGCCACGTATATGCGGCCTCGTACATGTACGTCAGGCCTTACCTGAGTTATATATATATATTTATACATCCCGTATGTCTGGCGCGTTTCTTTGGCTGTTTAATATTTTTCGAGTAGCGATATGAAGGGTTGCAGTGGTCGTTACTTTTGCTCGTATTTTTAATGTTTGAAAAGTTTTGTTTATGCAGTGGTTGTTGCTGTTTCGCTAAGTTTAGTTTTACGCTTCGTGTAATTTAAAACGGATAATTTATTTATTAGTTTTATTTATTTATTGGTTAGTGAATTGATGATTAATACATTTTCTGGAAGATAAACTTTTCTACTGCTCTCATTTGGTATTGCCTAATTTTAATAGGATAACTTTTTTAACTTTTTTATATATCAATTTATTATCTTAAAAAATTCATCTTGTAGTATAAAGCACATAAACGACATGGTTCAAAGTCGGTATTTTTCAGCTTTGAAGAAAATTCTTTGGCCTGTTTGAAAGCTTTGAAAATAAATAAAGGTGAAAACTCGTGAAATGGAGCTCAAAATTTTGAACCGTCAGATCTATAGGTGAGAGATGAAAAAGAGCCTTTTAGAACAACTTATTTAAATAAAGTGACGTATGTGAAAATAAATTCTGCGCGTTCTGTCATCCATCAGTCTCTTTTTACATAAAAGAATTATTTTACTTTATTAATACCTATCATAAATTTAAAGTTAGATAGATGAAAATTAACTCGGCTGTTGTGTCAGCTAGTTACAAAATGTCGTTCCGTAAAAAACGCGTTTAAAGTTTTACCTTTACCTTTTAGAGGCAGCCAAACTTATGTTGTTTCGCTTAAGCGTCTACAAGTTAGTTACTTCTTTGAATTTTTAAGTCCGCAGCTTAACTTATGATGCTGTTAAAATGAAAAAAGTCAAAGAATTTTATTCCATGATGAAATAATAGTAAAATATTCTATTAACAAAATAATTTCAATTTTCATCAAATAAACTAATTTTCTCATAAAAATGCATATTTTCTGATTGTGAAGTACTAGAGCAGATTCATTTTGAAATTTCCCAAAAAAGCTTTTATGAACCGTGTGCACTTGAATTATCAAGCGTATGCACATCATCAGATTGCAAATTCTGTATGTACTTTTATTATGTTCACTTAAACGTTTTCATATTAGCTTTTTACAAAATTAG
The DNA here is from genome assembly GCA_900480035.1 of Eupelmus urozonus. Classification (NCBI taxonomy): domain Eukaryota; kingdom Metazoa; phylum Arthropoda; class Insecta; order Hymenoptera; family Eupelmidae; genus Eupelmus; species Eupelmus urozonus. The sequence goes on along the minus strand of UELX01003146.1, from coordinate 3,223 downwards.
AAATATTTGATTATCCTTTTTAACTATGAACATAATTAGAATATTACTTAATTAAAAAATTTTAGAAATATTAGTTAAAAATTTAATTACACATTATTTTTGTAATAACTTAAAGTTAAATTAAGCAATCATTAAGATGTTTAATAAAATTCAACACTTATAAAGCTTCAATATAATAAAACCAAGCCACGAACAAAAATCTCCAAGAAACTGTTGTTCAATTTCCTCTTAGGGTCACGAAAATGCCGAGGCTAATGACCCAATTATCTGGTCCACTTCGCAATCCTCGCAAAATGCCCTTGATATCTGTCTCACTTTGTCCTACGAGCGCGCGAGCGGGCTTTCCTCGAAATTCCAGTTTGCGTAATTCGTCAGCTGCTCCTCGAAAATACCTCCCTCGATAAACGTGCGCGGCGATCTTATGTACATGGCGCGTCCGAGTACCCGATAATCCACTTCATTCGTGTGTCCCTCCGCGCCGTGTAGCACTGAGCTGCACGAGTAAGTACTCGCTTTTGCACAGGGCGAATCATTAGCGGGAAATTTGGACGCACGATTTACGTTTTTTTCGGTCAGGTAGATTGGAGGCAAGTTGAAAATTAAAATGGAAGTTTCATTGAGTGGTTTACACTTGAAATTTGAAAATTAAAGTGGATTTCGAGCGTTTCACTGGTTAATTACGTAATTATTTCGGAGCTTTCAAAACTGTACGCTGTTTTAATTATTGGCTTTCAAAGTAATTATGGGAGCAATGCTGTTCTTTGCCATGAAGGATAAAAAATTTTTGGGGAAAATTTTCTGTTTACTACTAATAAATAATCTTTATTTCCTGTTGCATACAAAATATATTAAAATTTAACTATGCTAGAAATATAAAAGTAAATGGTTAATAGTTGTTAAAATTATTGTTGATGATATGATAACCCATGTAAGTCAAACGATCCCTCTTAAAAAATAACAATAACAAATCTTTTGATCGCATCTAATTTATTCTTAATTTTGAAGCCTGCGATAGATAGTTGCTTTGCAATAACCATCATTCCGCATTTCTCGCTTTTCAACAAGACATTTACAGTGAGAATAATCTCATTTGTAATCGGCCCTCGATGGACCTTCAAATTGTACCTTTCAAAAGGAATCTTTAAGTCTAATTAAAATTTTCGCTTGCATTATAGGAAGATCTGGGCAGGTCGTACGAGAAAGGACAAATGCATCAGCGCAGGACGATACAAATGAAATTGCATCGCAAAGCAGAAAGCTAAGTGCAAGCTAACTGCACCGTTGCGGCTCAAAAGCAGTTCGATTATCACGCTAAAGTGTAGCTCGCGCAAAATTAGCACGGTAGAAGCGAATATTCAAATTGGGGTTAAGTGCCTTACCGCGCATTTGAGATCGTAATTTAATTGTTCGTTTCGCGGAGACGCCGACTTTTAAAGCGGGGATTCGAAATGGAAACGACATAATGAATTTGTAGGCATTTAACCCTCGTTAGTTTGCCGAAAAACGAATTTCGTGAAAGCTAGCGTTGGTTTCATCGAAATATTTTCAGTTGAATTCAAGTTTAGCCAAATGTTCCATAGTAGGAAAAGGTGGTGTAAATTGATAATTAGAATTTTGTATCTTATAAGAGTCTTTAAATATTAACAGTAGCGCTTTGGGACGATTCAATAGTTCAAATATACACATTAAGTAATAAATTTATAGTACATTCTTTAAATATTTATTCGCTTTCATTGCATTAACACATCATATGTACTACGCGTACCTCTATACATTTAAACAGTTACACTAAGAGAACGTCTTTTTGTTATATTTTATTATTGGAATACATACATATTGCTGCGACAAATAATTTTTGCATACTAAAAAAAATAATTCGCTTAATTAGCGAAAATATGGGCAAATTTTCTGAAAAATTATGGGCAATTTTAACTTTTGACTGAAAGAAGGAGTTCCCCCGTTTAAAATCGGAGAATGTCTTTAAGAAACGGGAAAACTCCGAAATTTTCTCGAATATCGCTATTTCTGATTTTACTCAGCGAAAAAGGAGTTTCTCCGATATTTTACGGAGTTTTCCTTTTCATACATAAACAGAGTTTTTGCTCATTCGAAATCGCTAAATTAGCACAGTATTTTTTTCAGTGCAATAGTGGTATAATATAGGTTTTAAACGTACATTTTAATCCTTATAGTTACTGTAAGTAAAGTTTAATAAGATTAAAATGTAGGTTTTAAACTTTATATTTCCAGATCTCGCACTTTTGAGTTTAAAATGAATAAGTAAATCTGATAATGAATACGTGAAGATATTCTCGAAGTATTGTTGTCAGGATACATTGCCATCTGATCAGCTGTTTTAAAATTATTACAGTCTCAAAAATATGTGAATGGTACGTGATTGCTCGTATAATTAAAGATTAATAGTACATTGTTTAACAAGTGAGGTATAGTAGCCAATAACGCACGCGGGCACTAGTTGCATGTGCTCAAGTGTGTTATTAGCAACTATACCGAACGAGTTGAACATAGAATGTCCGAGGGTGTTTAGTTTTTGCAATAACACGCGGCCGCGCCAGCAGCAGCGTTCAATTGGAAAAACAAAACATCCTTGGGCGTGAGTTATGAAAATAATGCACGCCGTGCGTAATCGGGTATTTTCCGCACGCACAACAAAAGCGTAATAGGACACATTACAAACATGCGTGATGAAAAATTTTTTACCTTGATGACGCAATTGTATATGTAACGTAATACTTTCTAACCAGGAGAGTGTATGATCTTCGGATCACAGATCTTGATGAAACTTTCGGATATGTTTTTAGATACCAAAAAATGGGGAAAGTTAAAACCGTTACGGTCTAACGCTGCGGAAAGTTCGAGTTTTCAATGTTTGTAGTTTATTTTAAGAAAAATATGGAAAAAGAGCTTCTACTTGAAATGCGTATAATTCAGTCTACGAATATTCTCAATAAATTCTCAATAACTGAAATTAAAGTACAAAAAACAAGCTTTAATTTGCCGTTTTTAGAATTAAGAATTAATAATTAGAACCAAAGTTATGCTTGTTTAAAGATGAGCAACGAAAATACACTTATTAATAATACACTTATAAAACTCCGAACGTACGAATGTAGTTGATTTTCATAACACTTTTTTTGGTCAACTTTAATCAAGCATAACTTTGGTTCTAATTATCAATTCTTAATTCTAAAAACGGCAAATT
>UELX01003144.1:0-25416 GCA_900480035.1 Eupelmus urozonus | reverse complement strand
TCTCAGTAGTAGCTGCCGTGCGATATCGCGGGGGCGGCGTGGTGGTGGAGTGGTTCCCTGTGGACGATGGCGTTGAAACCGCTGTGCTTGTCGGCGGTGTAGTGGACGACGCGTTTGTAGCCGTCAGCGTCGATCAGAGAATAGCTTCCTACGACAACGTCACCGTCGCGTTTCTCTTCCTGGCTCTTAATGTCGCCGGTGTGCTTGTCGTGCACTTCGTAGGCAAACTTGTACTTGGGGTGGTGGTCGTAGGGCTCCTCGTGGTGCTTGTGCTGGTCCTGGTGACTGTTCAGGAGTTGATGAGACTCGATTCCAATGGACGCGTGCTGCGAGTAGTGTGGCAGAAGACCAGCGTTGGCGCAAGCCACAAGGGCGGCTACGAGGATGAGCTGCAAAGAAGACGGAAACGAATTGAGATTAATCATAATATAGCGTTCGTTTGGTTGAATAGTATGCTTAAAGATAGCTGATTTTCTTATTATGTACTTTGTCTTGTTAATGAATAATAGCAAACGAATTTTAACAAAGTTTATTACATTTTTTTAAAAAGTTTATTACTTGATTAGAATACATTTAAATCTATTTTTTTCAAAATGATCTATTAAAATTTAAATTTGATATGGATCTAAGTTGCAATAACATCGAAACTGTATGTTCAATCGAATCTAGCAAATATGAACTATTTTGAAAAATGATGTAACGAAAAGATTGTTAACCATATCGTGATACAACAGCTCTAGACGCATTAGAAAAAATTCGTAAAATTCAGCAAAATACCATCAGAGCTACCAAAACTCACCTTGCAAGCCATGTTACTGCGTTTGTTGGTGCGTCTGGAATGAGACTGATGCTGTTACCGGTAAAAATTAGACCTTATATACTCCCATTGGACGGCCTTGAGTGAACGCATGTGCCCGAAATTCTTTCGCAAGTATGCGCCCGCCTGGCCCAGGCGCCTACACGATGCAGTCCGACAACGCCATCAAGATATGTACCTCAAGTTATCAAACGTTTGATCTTACATAATAGTTAATAATTTGGACTGTAATACAGTCTGTATACTATTTACAAATTCTAGCTGTAACACTAACTCCATTATCTATATACATATACTTTTTTCTTTGTAAGCCATGAATATGTGCGAACAAAACGGTATTATGCGCATGGAATGCATATACGTACAGCATGCAGTTGCATTCACTTGTTCAAAAAAATTTGTTTCGTTTACAAGAATCGTCTTATGTAAATGTCGAATTTTGAGATTAAAAGGGATTATGTGTGATTTCTGCGAACACTTAAGCGATTTTTATTACAAAAAGATTGAAATTATAAGTTCAATTATTTATTTTTATTTCACATGAAGGTATATTAATTTTTATTATAAGATTTCATACATTTTCAAAATCAATCATTCATGAATCATCTTTGAATAAATAATATAATAAATTGATTCTAAAATTATCTTTAAATAAATATTATAAACTAGTAAAGTTAATTTTTGTATGCTTGAAACATATTTATCTATTAGAACATAAAATAAACTAAATTAAAATAAAACCATAGGTTATCTTATAAAAATAATTGTGGGAATTACTTGGTTTGAGATTTGCACGAGAGAAAAAAGGAATATGTTTTCGAATTTATTCTTTAATAGAACAGTACGAGATTCGAAAAAGAGATTTAAAAATGTAGATGACAACGAGTACAACTATTGTCCCTAGATATCTTCACATAGTTTCAGATTGATATGACGATGTCCCACAATATTTTGATTCTTTATTAAAAATTACATTATGATATGTGTTCTATTGGAAAAATTATCATATTGGTACAATTACGAAATTTTTATTTAGAGAGCAATTTGGCTAATACAGCTCAATCACTGATTTAGTAAAAGATTTACAAGGTGTGGTTGAGAAAAGGAAAGGAGAAAGTATTCATTTCTAGAGTAACCGAACAAGAAATTGTATCAACGTGAAATTTTATAATAGTCGAAAAAATTTTCAACATGAAAAAATCTTCAGATGCTATTGTTTAAAATTTTTAAATTGGTTAAACAAAATTGATGAAATTATTAATAAAACTATGTAATTTTAATATTTAATAAAAAACTTAAAAAAATACTTTTCTTGTTTTGGTTTCTTTCTTCTTTCCTTTCTTTAAAAAAAATCCAAAATAACCAAATAGTTAAAATATTAAAATCAAAATAATTAAGATTTGAGGTAAATCCATATTTATCGAAAAAAAAATTAGGAAAACGAATGTTATGTAACATTTTAAATAAAGAAAAAGTATAACAAATGTAAAAATGTTTTTTAATGAATTTATACGAACGAAAATATATTGTATATTGTTATTTCATATATTTAAATGATTTTGTTTTAGAATACTTACCAGGAGAGCACTTGGAATCCGAGTCGCAGATCTTAATGAAATTTGGACAGATGATGCTTAATTGATGCTTTTTTAACATACTTTCTTTAAAATGAAACTGCAGGTGCCCATAGTTCAAGTATTATGAAATATTAGACCATATAACTATGAAATGAATAATGTTAATATTTAATATGCCTGACTTAAACTATGAACCTAATAATATTTTATAAAAATTTAAGAATGAGCATTCAAAATTTACAACCCTGGCTGTAGAATCACCATATTTAAGTCTAACTAATTAAATAAATTTCTGTTAGGATAACCTTTGTCAATAATATAAAGAATAAAAAAATCAATTCTGCCAGAACACACGAATTATTAGCTTCCACAAACTATCTAAATTTACTATCGCAATCAACGTAACTTTAAACCAAAAAAAAATATCCTCAGAAATTCATGCTCGATTAATCCCATAAATCCCGCAAATTCATTACCCGCGCAACTCTTTAACAACGATTATTACATAAGAAAGTCAGAAACCTGACGGAATCGCGGGTATTATCTTTCACCCTGTGGGGATTGCTCGTCGAAAAAGCGACGTCGTTAATAAGAGCTTATACACACATAGCTCTGTAGCCAAGGGGAGCAAAGAATCACCGCACTCAGACGACTTGACTCCTTTTTGCGATATCAATCCTCGCGCGATTTCCGAGCGCTCGATCCACTGTGCGAGCGCGCCTGACAAATGCGATTCTTTGTCAGAGCGCGTGACGTGGAGTTGCCTCGGAAGCTGCCGAGAGAACTCATAGTTCTTGAGTATTGGCTTGAATGGAGCGAGGGGAAGGTAGCTTTAAATGAACGGGGAGGACGTTTTCAGAGGGTGATTTTTTGGTTGGATTCGTTTGGTAGTATGGATAGTTTGTTGGATTTATAATAATTATTGTTATTTGAGATCAGAGAAATCGCAAGCAAAAATGAAATAATTACTATTTTATATAGCAAATATGTGTTAGTATAAGTAAAAGTAAATTATACTAGAATGAGACCAAAATTGAATATGAAAACTAAAGTAATTTTTCCATTTCTTACGCAACTCTATCATTTTAAAATGGCATAGGATTTTTAGTGTATTTTTTTCGTATTATGAGAATAACCAAAAATATTTGAATTTAATTTATTAGTATAAGTAGGTATTACTTAACTGATTACGCATAAATATAATTTTTAAATAAATATAAATTTTGCATATCTGTGTATAGACGTAAAGTTTATGTAAAATTATAAATTTTATGCGATAATTTAAATAAACGGTATCTCTAGCTTTTTAGATATTATTTTAGAATTTCTAATATTATAAATAATTGCCTAACAATATACAATACTTCACACCATACCTACAATACTAAAATATATTTTTAAAGCACCTATTTCTACTTACAAAATAGGACATTTTAATTAATATTTTTAACTTATAAAGTAAATATTTTCTACAATCTATTGCTTTTTATGTGTTTAATCATGTAAAGATATCAAATTATGACAAATTATTGAACAACCATAGGTTCAAGATACTGTTATTAATTCTATTAAAATGCGTAGTAATAGTTTCAAATCTTTTAGATTCATTTATATGAATTTTCATTTCGTGATTTTACTTATTAACGGTTTAAAAAAGTAATAAACACCTTTATCAATTATTATAATTACTGTAATTACTAGACAAACTTGTTTAACTTGCATGTCAATTTTCTCATAGAATAAATAAAAGTAGACTTTTGTATGATTTAAATAGATAAAGCATACTGTTTTAAATTGCTCAATTCAATGTACATATGCTAAAAGCAAAATTTCCAATAGGTACATGTGATAAAAAGCATTTATTCACAGTTATATAAACTTTAATGCATATTTAAATAGAATTTTTAATATTTTTATTCAATTCAGTGTAACATGCATTAATTTTCTTTAATGTACAAAACAAAATTTTGTTTTACATATGCATTGGACGAAGAAAATATCGTTTTAAATGTTTCGTATTTACATAACCTTATTGGATAATTTTGGATAATTCCAATATTCTTTTTAGCCAATCTTATTAAGTAGACGATTTCAAAAATATTCTAAAAATTCTTTCCTTCGGCCAGTATACATATATGAATTTCAATCTGAAAATAGTGTATTGTAAGAACTATATTTTATATAACTATATGTAAATTATTTCTTTTCACTTAATTCGTATTAAAGTTCTATTCAAAATAAGTGAAAATCTTATGTAGTTTAAAAAGTAGTTCACATACAATACGAATCTAGAATACGCGTGTATATTTATTTTAAAAATAATTGTAAATAATTGTAAATATTTTTAATAATCTTGCAATAGTTTGAAACGTCAGAAACAATTTTGTTGTTCATTTTAAAAATATACGATTTTTGTAATGTTTATCCGCTATGTATACTTTACTTTTAATTACCTCACGAATAATCAATAATTCTATTACCTGTATAAAGAAAATTATTTTTAACATCATATTTTTATTAACGCATTTTTTAATTATAGAACTTAAAAGATTTCGAGCTTCTGAAGTCCATTTAATTTCGTTATATGAAGACATTTATTTTTAATTCAATATGTAGATTAAAATTAAAATTTAAGCACTTTATTATTTTTACACTTTAAACATTTCAAGCTGTTCAAGTCCACTTAAATTCGTCTGGTGCGCTTAAAATGTATTGCTGAAAATTGTATTATAGACTAAATAAGATAAATGCTTCACTTGAAAAGCTTTTATAATTTAAAATATTTTTTACTCTTAAAATTAACGTATATGTCACTGTATAAACATAAGTTTTTTCTAGTATTATATGACTAATAGAATAGGGAACTGCACGTAGATATAAAATAAATATGAAAATTTCCATATTTAATATTATTATTGTATGATAATTTTTTTCTAATTATCAAGATATTTCCTTTCTAAAATTTTACATATATTTTAAGTTAAAAACCTTAATTAATAATTTATACAAATAGAAATATATCTCCGCTACCCAATATATGTTAAAATATTAATCTTCATATTTTATTATAATTACATGAAATTGAAACTCAATTTCTCAAATTGTAAGTAAAATTTATCAATCAATCATCCTAAACTGTTAATAAATTATCCATCTAGAAATAATCATAGCGTGACATCACCGATAAGCAGCATACTCAACTCAATTTCTACACTTTAACGTCCAACAAGCGAGCTTTATTAAATTCCTTTTTTCAATTCAGACGCACACTGTATTTGATGCGTCCACTGAACGAAAAAATTAATAATCCCGACGATTATCCGGCCGAGAACAAAGCGTTCCTTGCGTAATGCCTCGCATAATACAATTCAAAACGCGCTTGAAACTCATGAATTTAAGACGCATAATTTCACCCCTCAGCGGGTGTTCCCTCCCTCTCGCAATTCTCGTATTTATTCATCTCCGCGCGCGAACCGAGTTACGCAAGCACTCGACGCTCGTGTAACCATCTCTCCGACGATGGATGTGCACTCTCTCGACGGTCGAGCGGTTTCTCGTTGATATTATCGAAACGAATAAGCGAGCGCGGAATTTTGTTCTAGCGGAAACGAGCGAGGGATATCGAAATTCGTTGTTTTAATTGAACATTAAAATTGGAAAAGAGAAGAGGCTATTCTCGTGTACGCTTTAGAGCTTTGTCTTTTCTTAATGATATAAAGAAGTGCAGAGAACGGTGATAAATTTCGTTATGACTTTATCTTTTTTATAGGGCTTGGATAATGCGGAATTTAGTGCTCTGTTTTTATGTACAGTTCGTCATTTTTTGCAATATTTCTGAAGCAAGCAGTTTTATCGGTGGTAATGATGATTGATGCACGGTATTATTTCTCAATTTAAAGTTTTCTAAAAAGTATTAAAGAAATTTTGATTTTAATGTGAATAAAATACGAAAAATGACAAAAAAAACTGTTTTTTGAAAATTGTAAAATCATTAAAACCAAAAACATAAGTATACCAAATAGTTATAAAAATTATTTTGAAGTTTCTTTTCTTATCTAAAATTAAAATGAAATTAGATGAACTGTAAAATGTATATTAGATGGAAATATTCAGAAACATATACACCCACGTACTCATACATAAATGCCATGCTTAGAGCCAGATGCTTTTAGACTTTTCTGAAAATAGATTTGAGGATAGAAGCTAATTTTCAAGATAATACTGAAAATGTTCATAACTTGAATCAAATATGCATCTGTTATCTTAATGAAGCTTTGTTTTGGAAACTTAACATTAATTAAATGCAATTATGTCATGCAACAAAAATCAAATACATCATTCACGTTTCCAGACATTCTCAAACAAACATTTATCAAAAAAATTTTTTTATGTATAACTTAATAAGTATTGCAAATATTTTTAACTTCCTCATTATGCACATGTGTCACATAACAAACGTTTATAAGTTTAACTTAACGCAGTTTATCAAAGCTTTCTTACAAAAACATATCGATTTTATTTTTATGTACAGATATTTTTTTTTGTTTCTTTTCGGTAATACTGAAATATGGCATCAGATGATAATTGACGTAAATTAAATGTAATCATATTATTCAGCCAAACTGAGAACATCTGTTACGTTTCAAGACATTACATTTCCAGATAAAAATACCTCAAATATTTTCAACTTCCTTATTTTTTGCGCACGTCAATTATTATCTAACCGCTCTCACAACCTTCACTCTGTAGTTATCAAGCCACACGAATTTGTGAAAACCTGTATTATCTACCTGAAGAACGCGACCTGCTCTTTTAAGTCAATTTTCCTCCATAATTGCGGTATAGGCCAGCTGCTGGACGGGACCAAAGAAAGCTTCGCCACGGCGTGTACAGAGTCCGATGACACGGATGACAAAAGGCTTGCTCTCGCCGTTAATGGCCGGACATTTAGATGACCGAGCTTTTATGGCTGGCCAAAGGTCAAACGCAAGCGCGACACGCAAACTCCATTAGCCTGCGGCAGGGCGTAGCCTTGGTGAATTGCGATGCTGGAGTTGTTTGGTTTTTGGGCGCGATTGTGGATAAATAAAAAGTAGATGGCTGTGTTGCATTTGAATCTGATTAGCTGAGATTTTACGTTTCAATAAGTAGTAACCGCTTAGTATCATTTAAATAGTATTGACGTTGAATAAACTCTTTTATATTTATACATTCACAAAACTTCTTTTTTTAAAATACATTATTACCTTAAAACTAGAGATCTAATAGTAAAATGCTGTTTTCGATAACATTTTTTTTATTTAAGAATAATAAATTCTGTTATTCTATTTTATTTATCAAAAATGTTTGATTGATTGTCGAGTATTTTTGTTCAACTAAGACACTGTTTTCTAAAATATGCACTCGATTAAACCTAATATAATTTTAAACCTTAAATTTTGCACCTTAAATTGAATTAAAAGATATGCCTTATTTACATAAAATGTTATTTTTATCTTAATTAAGAATTAAGAATAAGCACAATTAAATACTTAAGTGTTAAATAAAAATAATTTACTTAAGTGATAAATGCTCATACAATCAAGTACGCAACAAGCTTTGACAGATTACATCAATATTTTTAACAATGTAACATCTACAATGTTTTAGCCAATTTAACTTTAAATTTCTTTTCCATGCTTGTTTTAAATACGTTAAGAGTATTCCAAGTCACAAAGAAAAGATTTTAGTTTGACATGCTTAAATTACAAAAATATAACTAGTATAATTTGATTGTTTTCAACTTGATTGAAATGATTAAACATTTAAAAATAAGTTGGAAAAGAAAATTACTATATCAATACTTTTAACTAAAAAATTTTTTTGCATGAATAAATATAAATTATGTTTTTCACTTTTTACAATTTTTATTGTATAAAAATGTGTAATACTATGTAACATTCTTAAATTTTCTACAATGTTTAAATTATAGCTTTATACATAAATTTTTTAGAATTATTTTACATTTTTAACAAGAACCTTTTAATATCATCTATATTAATAATTGTCCAGTACAGTACTTTACTTTTCAACATAAATAATACTTTTTTTTTACTTTTCAATATAAATAATACTTTTTTGTTTACAGTATAATTCGGAAATCAAAATTTTTCAAAAAAAAAAAAAAAAAAAAAAATAGCTTTCCAAACCGTCTAATAACTTTTAAAAAATATCTTTATTAAGCAGGTAATCAAGAAATAGATTAGTGATCTAGCAATCGTTTGCTTTTAAAGTAAAACAAACATTTTTCTATCCAAATATAGAAACCGTTTTATTTCAATTCAAACTGATCTAAACTGATTGTTCCAGCCGTTTGCGCATAACACACCTTATCAAAACTATCTTAGATCTCACTGGACTAAATGGTTTTATCTGCATCTCAGCATATTCGTCGTGTGAAATTTTGACCGCATAGTCAGCGCTGCCCATCCATCCGTCAGAGTCGTACAGCTGATTGGAAGAGCAAATACCTGCGCTGCGACTCTCTAGGTGATGTGACGTGGCCTAGTTTTGTTCCACTGTCAGGACCAAAATGCATTGTGCAAAATGCTTGTATAAAAAAGTGATTAGAACAGGTCACTTTATATGAAATCTTGTATGCTCTAATAAGAATTGCATTTGTACATATATATATATTTATTTATTCAATTATTTTTAGTAAGATTACCGACCATATTTTATAAAACAGTTAAATTATAAATATTATAAATCAAGTAGGAAAATGAAATCATTTTAATTGAACTATTGAATTGTATTTAAGTTTATTAAGATATACTAATAATTAAACTTATATTTACAAATAAAAGAGTTTTTTATTTTTAAAATAATGAAATACTCCATGTGTTATAGAGGTTTAATCTTTCTCTTGTTTAATAAATACTTTAATAACTTTAGAATTTGTAAATTTATAATTTCTCACTTTAAATAATTAATATTTCAAAAATCAGATTACATTGGTCTTGCATACTGCAGAGAAAGTTAGCAGCTGTGCCAAACCTTCTTTTGTGTCGTAAAATTTTATATGACAAAAAAATATTGAGTAATATAACACTTGAAAGGAGCTGTAACGTGACTGATAACTTTTCTCGCAGTTATAATTATCCCACAATACACCGATCATATACTAAAATCGAAAATATATCTATACCCATAATTATAATGAGCATTAAATTAAAAAAGTGTCACTCGGTAAAATAGACACTGGAAGTTCTCTGGAAAAGAGACAATATGCTTTCGATTTAGGAAACGTGATAATGTTTCGGTAGTTAATCTTTGAAATTTCAATTATAATGTATTAAAATAAATTAAAAATATTTTCATGTTTTCTCTGAAACAAGAAAATAGAAAGTATTTAAACCATGTCCGAAACTTTTTCTCTTTATATGCATATACAAAATTTCTAGTTTTTTTCTTGAGATTAATATCAAAAAATTTAAAATTAATGGAACCATTCATAAGTTTAATTGTTAACCATTTAATCTTAATTTAGCAACTTATATTTCTACGAAAATAGTCTCAAGTAAATGAATAAATAATATAAAAAATATGTAATTTTAATATTATATTCTATTGATAAAGTAAGATTTAACATTTAATATTTAATATTTAATTGGCATATGATTAAAAAACTATTTTAATATAATTATTTATAAAGAAAAATTGCAAATTAAAAGAAGCTTTTTAATTTAATAAAAAATAAAATACGAAATTTTGTGTACGTACTCTGTAATGTTCTGATGCCACGTAAATTACAAATGGATAAAAGCTAGTGAAAGCTTTAAAATATAAAGCCCTGGAAAAATAGAAAAAATTATATTAATAATTTGGTTACAATGCCTTATAAAAACTTAAAATATAGATCCCTGAAAATTAATAGCAAAAATTATAATTATAATTTGGTGCTAATGCAAAATATGTTAAATGATTTTAATAGGTGGAAAAAGAAAACTGATTTACTTAACTACCCTGTACTTTTGATTTAGAGATTTATTTTGACGCCTCTCTTTCCACAGAGGAGGACTCATGGAAGAAAGAAGAGAAAAGTTTTCATATTAACTACCTAGAGCTATTAGCAGCGTTTTTGACCTAATGTGTTTTAAAAAAACTTAATTAATTGCTAGAATTTATTAAAAACTCTATTATTCTACGGTTTTACATATGTATTTTATATTCAAATAGAATAGATCATATACATTTTGAGTACCTTAATTTATTATCAAAAAATAATATGACAATTGCTTTGTGAATATTTACTTAGAAATATATCGAAGCGAACCAAGAATGTTTAGTATCATGTAGATTAAAACTAAACATTGAATTTCAGCTAAGTGATAATTTTTATTAAATTATTATACGGAAATTTGATTAATTAAGTACTGTCTTATTTGCTCGTAATGATAACGAAAATGAAAAATTTTCATTTCTTGGAAAAAACAGATCCAAAAACTGTAGCTGTATACGCATTCACTATTCCATGGAAATTTTCATATCTTTACGAAAAAGAATTTTTGGATGAAGACTTCTGATTACAAAAGTTTGGAGTACAAAAGATTATAAAAATCAGGATTTCTTAATTCTTGAACTAATTTATAAAACAATGCAATACTATGAGTACTTAAAAAAAATGGTAGTCATATTTTTATAAAACATTTTTGATATATTAAAATTTTTTACAGAAACATCTAATAAAGACGTGTTTTAGTTATAAATTTATTAGCGGTAATCACGAGCCAAAGAATGCAATCGTTTTTAATAGATATAAAACTATAAAAATTCGAAATAGAATTAAAATTTATATAACTTTTTTTTTTAATTTTTTTTTTTTAATATTATTCATCAATTTGAGAGATCCCATTTTATTATGTTCAAATCACAAAATTACAGAAAAGTAATTGCATTCCTCAAAAATTAATTTAAAAATATGAAATGATTTAATACATAATAATTATAAACTTCAACATTTAGTAATTTATAACTTTTTCACTTATAGCATATATAATAATAAAATTTTTCGAACACCAAGTATAAATTTTATTAAATTTAATTCCTCCGAGTCTGCACTTATAAAATTTTATAAATTTATAGCTACCCATCGAATCTAAAGCCCCTCAAAATTGTTTCTGCAACTGATGTCACCAAAAAATCTTAAATTTCAAAATTCGTTCGTCCATCTGCACCTGGCATGTTGCTGCCTAGAAATAAAGAGCTTAATTAGATGACTTTGTACTAGCCTCGCTGCAACGCCAGCCTCTCTACCCCTTTACCATAGAGGGTTAAAGGAAACTGCTACGCTCGCTGGGAAATTAACGTCGGTTCCACATAAGAGCTTTGAAATTCGTCGCCGCTGAGTGCGGTCATTTCCGTGCATAGACACTACTGTTTCTCGGAACTTTAGATCGTATCATGAATTTGAATGAAATATTTTCAGGTTTATGACGTCGAGTGACGCGATTGAGATAAATAATGCCGTTCTATAGATTTGTGAGCTGTGACGTTTGCTGAGAAAGTAAATTATACTTTTTTTTATTAATGAGACGGTAGAATCTGTTTTTTTCTGCTAATTAAATGCTCAAATTATTGAATGAAAGCTATTAATTTTCAAAGTGGAATAATTAAAATTCACTCATAAATCTATTAGAAAAGTTAATCTTATTTGCATACACTTAAAGTAGGCAAGTCAATGAATTCGTACAAATAGTTACAAATCCCATTGACTAAAAGAAAGTAGTTTGAAAACAACTTTTACTATGTATTTCTTTTTTATTGTTTTTATTGATAAATTAGTGATAATTTTATTAAATACCACATAAAATATGAAAGTGAATTATTATACATATACAGAGATAAGCTCTCAGTGAATGAATTCATCTTTCGTCGATCAAAAACGTTGTTCCGCACCGATAAGTAAATAATATGTGACACTCCCTGAAATGACGTAAATTGTTTAGTTTTCGTTGATCTGTAAACTGTGTTGAATGTTTGCATTTCATGTTTCTAATGTGAAAAGTCAAGCTTTCACTAATTTATCATGACAGTTATAAACATAATTGATGAAATTAATCTTATTAAGATTTTGATGAAGATGCGCGATTAAATGCGCTGATCGATATAGTATAAATACTGCAAGAGCTTCTTCACTGATCATTCCAGTTTCATTGATCATTTCAAGATCAATCATGAAGTATTCAATAGTTTTAGCTTTGTGCTGCATTGCCTTAGGTAAGACAAAAATGAAAATATATTTAAAACATAGATTTTTTCATAATTCTATGTTAGATTAATAGTAACTAAATTAATACGATTACATTAAATTAATAACATATATAATTTTTTAATATTTTAAACAAGAACGTAATACCTTTCAATTTTCTATTCAATAAATATATTCAAAATAATTTTTATTAGTTAATTACGTAGAGGTAAATTATTCAAAGAATACTTTGCAAAACGTGAGTTTGTAAATTATTAACTTTTTTAACTTATTAAAGGCCCTACAAAATTATTGGATAACATTAACATATAGCATTTAACATTGATATTTCGAGTTAATGAAAAATATGAAATTGAAAAAAGATTAAAAAATGTGAAATACGGTATGAAAAAAATTGGAATAAGTTCTTACTTAATTTAATTACTTACATTTTTTCTTAACAATAAACGTTCGTTAATTTAATAAATAAGTTTTTCTGAACATCTAACCATAATCTATTTTCTCTTACGAAACATCATTCAACCTTTCCATTATTTTATTCAGGCGTCAGCGCTGAGGATGCCCATTTCCGCATCACCGGCAATGAGCTGGCCGCGGAAGGCGAGTTTCCCTACCAGGTGTCCATGCAGGTCGATGGTCGCCACATGTGCGGTGGTAGCTTGATCAGCAAGCGCCACGTACTCACGGCTGCTCACTGCGTCTACGATCTGATCGCCACGCGCGTGGACAAGAGCAGAGTCAAAATCATGGTTGGTTCCACGAACGTCAATGGTGGTACCAAGATGGACGTGGACAGGATCGCACGTCACGCTGGATACATTGACGTCAAGATATCGCCAAATCTCAATGCTGATGTTGCTGTTATCAGGGTAAGATGGGTGATGAGAAGGATGGGGTTGAGGGACAAGGGATTTGGAGGGTTGGTGTAACTTTTAGGTTTAGTGGTTTTGTGATGGTAGATGGGTTAGTAGAGTTTATTTTAGTAGAAAGTATGAATCTGATTAGATTCCTTAGTTCTATCAATTTTCCAAATGTTTTTATCTAATGAATTAATCAAAAGTGTAGAAAGAGTATAAACGCAAGCTATAAATCATAATTAATAGTGACGTATTCTTAAAAATCACAAAATATCAGTTAGCTTTTAAAGATTTCCACTAATTAGATTAGAAGTTAAGCCGAAGTAAATAGCCATCTAATTAAATTGAAATCAATGAATGGAAAAATTCAACTGATACTCGGATAACTGTTTAGTGAGGTGGATGGATGTTTGCTCATCAAAGTCATCATTCAAAAGCAGCAAAGATTCTAAATCTAGTAAAACTATTTGACAATTTAAACTTAATGTTTTCAAAATTTTTCATTTTAAATCAAATACTAACAGATATTATTTTCTAAAGCATTACCAAAGCATTTAGTTTAGTATCTCGGTTTTCTCTTAACATTTTATTCTCATCCATATTTTTTATGTGTTACAGCTTAAGAATCCAATCACCGAGTCCGCAACTGTTAAGACCATTGCCCTGCCATCGGCTTACCAACCCCTTGCCGACGGCACACCTTTGATTGTTAGTGGATTTGGTAACAGCTACATGAATGGCCCGACTTCAACGGTCTTGAAGAAACTTGATACGAATGTCGTAAACTCTGCTGTTTGCCAACAGCAATGGCCAGGTCTGCGAATTGGACCCGGACACTTGTGCGTTCTTCGAGCACCATCCCTAGGTGTTTGCCAGGTAAACATTTACTTTCGCTACTTTAACCAAGAATTACGAATAACTATAAACTTTATTGAGAATATGTTCATACAATATTATTCGTTTCTTTTTCTGTAGGGTGACAGTGGCGGTCCACTCACTCAGAACAAGCAAGTCGTCGTTGGTATTGCCTCTGCAGTCAGCGGTTCTGGATGTGGTACTGGTATTCCAGATCTGTTCACCAGAGTGTCGACTTACTTGCAATTCATCAACAGCGAATTGGCCAGGACTGCTTAGAGATTCTATGAAGTCTAAATTTTACAAAATGTACCTGTTTTGATATAGTCCATTACAATGCGTAAATTATTACAATGAAATCCTTCTACATGATTGCTGCAACTTTCATTGTAATAATGTATATTGTAAACTTAAAAAAATAATATTTAATAAAAAAATTATTTATTAAAAATTAATCGAATAATTATCAGTCATTAATTACGCACCTTACATTCAAACTTAACTTCGTTAATTTTTAATCTTCTGAAGTTACGCACTCTTGCGTGCAAACAACCAATAAAATTTCGCAGCTCTCTCTCTTCATTAATTTTCTTCTTTTGCCTTGCAACGCAACTGAACAGCAATACGAATTTTCAGCATTCTCCAAAGCCATAAAAACTTCGTAAAACCCCATTTAACCCGGCTAAATTACATAATTCCAAAAAAGAAGCAACAGCGCTCATTGCTCAAGCAAAAAGAGAAAAGCAATTCCCGGCGCGGTTGCAAATTAAAAACTTTCGTTCGAAATAAATCCCGCACGCGACCGGCGCACGTAAGAAAAAGCATAACAAAGTAACCCGTTTTATCAAGTAGGATAAAAAAAAAAGAGGACAGGAGCAACGCGCGCAGGATGAGAGGCACGAAAAAACAAAGGGAAAAAAAGCATCCGCCCGCGCGAGCGCGTTTTAAATCTTTTTTGGCTTGGCGATTCCTCTCTTCCCCGCGGGAATCCCCCTCTGCGCGAAAATGCGTAAAAATGAGCCGTAATTTTTCAGAAGTCCCGCGGATTAAGCTCGGCGCGCTCGGAAATTGATCGCGCGCCGCTTTGCGTTCTTCGCTTTTTCCCTGCCTCCGCTCTGTCTCTTTATGTATACGCGTGTGTAACTCGGGCTATGTACTTTTGTTTCGCTGCAGTCGTTATCTCGAGCGCGGGCGTAATGCACCTCGCGCGAGAGCTTGAAAAATCTGTGTAGTTACGCGGAGTAGCGTGTGTGTAGGGTATTAGAAGTTTTTCTTTTAAACTTCTAATAAAGTGCGCCGTACAAGAATGTAATGAACGGGGATCGTTGGGTTGTACTTGTGGAATATTTGTTTCGTACACTGAAATTGTGCTAGTAATTTATTGAAAGTTTAATAAAAAGCTTCATTGAAATTTTGAATTTCATTGTTAGTTTTATAGATATTATTATCATTTTATAAAAATTAAAAATAAATAATCATTAAAATAATTATAAAAATAAAGCAATATGGAATAATGGTTTTAAGCTACAATTTTTAAATTTATATAGCAAAGCCATTTTTACAATATCTACATTCTTTTGTTATTTATATCCCATCATTTCTTTTCAAAGAAGTATCGATACTTTTAAAGGGACAAACATTCATTTACATATTTATATTATCTATTACAATCAATTTTATTTTATAATTTATAACGCAATAATAGTTGCCTTTGCGTTATCCCACCAATATCGTGCATTAGCTCATCATTCACCGAATAAAATGGCCCTTTTTACCTGCGAAAAATCACAATGATGAATTTTAAACAATCCATCTGCAGAAATTTTACCTCCAAGTATAAAAGCAATCTTTCTTATCCAATTTCAAGATAAAGGATGCTCATAAATAACGTAAATATTTTCCGAATAAATTCCATCTAGATAAAAAAACAAACCCCACCAGCAAAAATAATCACTCCAATACAAAAACCTCCTTTAAAAAATATCTCATCCCATTATCATCCTCTCTCGAATAACTCAGGCGATCGAGCACAACACCCCCTCCCAAGAGCGTAAAAAAGCTTCGTTTATTCAAACGAAAGCGGATCCGCAATTCGCGCAGCTTGGCCCCCACCGCAAAAACGTTTTAGCGCCGAACGTTACCCCAGCGCCGCGGCTGAAAAATGTACGAACCCGAGCTCGCTTAGCCATCTTTCTCTCCGACTCTGTGAATTTCTTGCGCCCTTTCTTATAAGCCCCTTCCGTAATTCATTTCCCGCTCTCTCTCTGGGTGCGCGCGAGCGGCGAGGCAACTTTCCGGAAGGCGCTTCTCGCCAAGAAGTTTACGCCGCGGTTTCGCTGCGCGAACTTAATTAATCGCAAATTAATGTGCGCCGCGGGTGCATCGGTTACGAAGCGGATAATGTGCATATGCGATACGGGAGAGAGGAGGTATATATTTTGGTGGGTTATGAAGGCTTGGCTGGGTTAGTGTGCTGTGAAGACGCGATGCTGGGTGCGTAGATCTTTTTACGAGGGCGTCATTAAAAGGATGTTATAATATTTTTTGTTCGTTAAATTTTTAATTTGGATAAAGAGAAATGAGTATTTTTATTTGACTTCCTTTACTTCAAACTTGAGTGACATTAGATTCTATAATTACAGGTATATTATTAGTCTGATATCTTCGATAAATGATATCGATTTCCAAAACCAAAATGTATGTTATCCGAGAATATCACTCTAATTATCCGATCACTTTTCAGTTGTAATTATGGTGGTTAGTGCGGTTATTCTTACATGCAATTCAATACTTTTATTTCACAGCAGCTTATTATTACTCAGTACCCTGTGTTCTGTGGCATTCCATTTATTAACAAGTTGACTAAAAAGAAAAAGACGCATACTATTAAAATCTCACTTTAATACAGTTGTTTATATTCACACCCTTCACCTTGTATTTATTAAATTCATGTCCTCACATACAAAAGTTACAATTGAGTTTATAAATTTTGCACATATTTGAAACAGTCGTGTAGCACACCTAGAAATTTAACCAATGCTAGCGGACTGTTTTAGTGCGATTGTTAAGCTTACTCACTGTAAACATCCAATTAACACTTGGAATCTAATTAAGGACCGGCTTTCTCGCTTTTGTGGCTGGTAAATAATATATAAAGATAGTTCAGTTGTTGCTAAAAGGTGACTGAATAGCTTTTCTTTGTTGCATCTGTTAGAAAGCTGAACAATATTGAAAACTTCGATTGGTACCATTATTGTGTATGTTTTGGTTATATATTTGATGAAGTATAGTAAGTAATTCTTACTTTCACAAAAATTTAAATTTTTATTTTAGAAACATTGTTTTTTGTACATAGTAGCAATTTTAGTATAATTGTTACAAAAAATGTATTATTTCATACCATAATTGATAAAATTCTTATTAACCGCTATATAAAAATAGGTAACTTAAATAATTATTTTCTCTAAAACAAACTCAGCAACCTACATAACAAAAAATTGAAAAAAATTCTTCAGATTTTAAAGGCTATGCTATTTTTCAAAATCAGTTAACTACCTTAAATTCCTCTACTTTAGTGATTCCCATATTAAAGCAAACTCGAATTTGTATTCACTACTGCAACGATGAATTCAACGGCACAATCAAATAATGTAAAATTTATTCAAACCACCCAAAAACAAACAATGCGCTTACATCCCGAAGCAGCATTTTTAATTAAAAACCCCACCCACATCGAAAGTCCAAACGATCGCCATCAATCTTTCATCTCCCTCACCTTCTCGCCCTCCCGAGATTTATCATTTCCAGCCGTCCGATTCGAAATTAAAACTAATACCGCGACACTCGCCCTCACATGTAAAACACCGGGCGCCCAGAGAAAGCCGCGCATAACACGTGTGCGCGCCGGTAATTTATATCGAAGCTCGCAAAACGTCCCAGAAGGCCGGGGCGTTAAACGAGCCGAATTCATCCGGCGGGACGCACGAATTTCGCGCAGTTAGGCCCCTGCCCGGCCCTTTACGGCGCTGGAGCTGCGAGAGATGAAATCCCAGAGTCGAAGGGTCGCGAGACAAGTGCGTTGGAAAGACAGAGGAGGTTAATGCGCTAGTTTGCTTCACGAGGTGAGCGCCAGTCGACGTAATTAGACCCTCGACACTCGCGAACGCTGGGTACTTTGGGCCAAAGGGCTGGGGTGGGAGGTGGTTGGTTTTTGGGTGCGAGATGAATAGGACGAGTTATTTTAAGCGATTTGCGAGCTTCTGGTGATGGAGGGTTTGGGGGTGGGGTGGAGGTGTTTTATTTTTGGTTTGTTGGGATTGTTTGATTTATTGATGTTTGAGGGTTTATTTGAAGAGTTGTTATTAAGGGTTGTGTAGAAATTAAGAAAGAGAAGTATGGTCGTTAAAATGAGTTATGAACTTGGTGTACTGTAGGTAATTGAGATATTAGCTTAATGATGGTTTGTTGACTTAGTAATAGAGTTACGTGGGGCTAATGGAGTTATCTATATAGTATTACATAATAATTTGAAGATTTTGAGGATCTGATGATACAGCTTACTCTTTAAAAAAAGTAAATAAATAATCCATTATGATTAATTTAAAACCGAAACAGTGATGTTCAATACGGAGAAATTACCTGAAAAATTTAAAAATGTATTTTATAAATTACCTGGTTTATTTATAGCAAAATAATTTGGTATTTTCACATAATTCATTCATCCAACACAAAAATATTAGTTCAAACAAGTAAATCAACCATAATATTTCATCGTCATTAAACCGTTCCAGCCCAAAGACGTACACCCCTTAGTCAAGACACAAAAAAGACACCCCTTTATTCCTCTAGCTTGCGCATCTCAAACCACCAAGCAACCAGCCCGGCAAAAAAGTTAACTTCCATTACCCTCTGCTTCTCAAACAAAACAAAAGTCACAACCCTGGCGAAATCAATTTTTCCTCCCGCAAAGCACCACCCTTCATTTTTTTTAAACACTCCAACGATTACCGATCCGCTCGGCAATTTCCTTCTCGTTACGATCATTACGCCCTTATTTATAGCTCACGCACGGCTGAAATAATAACAACAGCTCGCCGCGGCGCGTAGCAAATGGCCGTAATAGATTTTCCGGTCCGCGCCCATCGCTTTGTAATTACACGCGTTTCCGGCTACCGCTTCGGGAATAAACTCGTCGAAAAGCGCGTCGCCTCTCGAACTTTTCCTTTTTCAGGATGAGAGAGAGAGAAAGAGAAATCACCGGCGATATATATCCGTGGTGCGCTGGGTGGATATCGGGTGCGAGCATCGGCGCGCTGGTATAATTAAAGGAGCGCGATGGATTAGGGGGATTTTCGATGCGCGTGGCGAGATCGGGATGCGGAAGGAGGAAGAGCGAGCTGCTGGTGCAAGATGGGAGGATAAAGCTGCGGGATAAACAATGGGAGGAGAGAGAGAGAGAGAGATGTAGGAAGGATAAGAGTGGATTTTGGATGGGGTCGAGATGATGTTAGTTTTAAAGGATTATTTTGAAGGAGTTTGATTAGTTTGTTTGGAAGTTTTTTTTGGCTTTGTTGGGTGGTGTTAAGATTGGAGGTAATGATATTAAATGTTGTAGAAATGGTACGTAATAAGTAATAAGAAAGTAGTTGTAAAGGTTATGCAGTAAATGATATAGTCCAAATAGTACTGAAACTTACAATTTGCTTACTATATTTATTAAATTGTAAATTCAAAAAAGATATTTGCTTTATCACATAATATGATCTTGGAAGAATGTCGAATGCGCTTGCGAAGAAAAAGAACAATGATGAGCGAATTTCGAAGTCATGGAAAAGTTTGAAAAGAGAACAAAATTTTAATCTGATTTGGTTTGCTGATACTTGCTTTAAGACCGGGAAAAATGTTAAGATTTTCAGTGCGCCAAGCGTATATTGCTAAAGTTTACCTACATCTCCTTACTTTCAAAACGAACAAAGACAGAAAGTTTGATTTATAAAGCAAAGAATCATGTTTTATATGAGAATGTTGAATATTTAATTCTTTGATAAACTATTACATTATTTATATTAATTTTGATACAAAGAAGAAAAACATTCTTCAATACATCTCAAATTCTACCAAAGAGCATCAAACCTACCTCGACTCTCCACTAAACCATCCCATTCATCATAGCTCCAAACTAAAACCACCCCGCCCAAAGAGTAAAATCAACCCCACAAATTAATACGCACACCCAATCTCCACAAACCGTTCCATCAACTCCTAATCCCTCCCGTCTAACACGGCCACTTCGATAAGCTCACTGCGAGATCCACATCGATATACCCGTCAGCGTCTCGCTCTCCGTTAACGCGATTAAAATCCATTTATAGCCGCGCTCTCGAGGCCCGTCTCCTCAATTCTTGACGTCAATTGACAGTTTCGCGCCTCGTAAGCCGATCCACATCCTACGGAGGACGCGCAAACGAGATTGCCCCTTCCTAGATACGTAAAGCGTCGCTTGCCTATCCAATTCGATCATTGCAGACGCGATCGACTCTCGCGTAAACATCGTTAGAAGTTGCTCATTCGAGGGGGGTAGGCGTGGGGCTGTTGCGCGCGGAGACTTAAGGGTTGAAGTCATTAAACTGCCGTTTTCGTATTGGTTTTCAGCTGGGGGTCTGGGGTGGGTTTCTCGTGTGCGGGGGAGAGGAAGGATTCGTAATTTTGCATTGCCGTTTGACCATGGTTGATTAAGTAGGATTAGGTAGCAGTTGCTAGTTGTCGAACATGGGAGTTTTGTAATAAGTAATAAAGTTTTGCATTATGATTAGATTGTAGTTATAATTATGATAGAATTATAATTCTAGGTAATTGAGTTCTCAATTTACGCTTCATTTAGTGGCGGGAAATACACGTTCCAAAATTAATAACTGTAAAATCAATTTGGTCCGAGAAAAATAATTATAGATGTAACCTTAATTCGGTTCAAGAATTGCAATTGCATAAAAGAACAAGCAGTGATCATTACTAAATCCAATATTCAGCAATCAACGTAAATCAATGCCATTTCTTAAGCTAAACCTCCGCATTTCTCACTTACAAAACACACAAATCATCGCGAGCTATTCCGAGCTGATTTGCATGAACTTCAGGGCGCGCGTCAGCCCTCCTTGATTCACATATACCGAGCGGTTTAGAACTAAACGTGTAAATCTCACAAATTATCGTATGTACATACAAACACGTTCCACCTGCTCGGAGCGTAGCCGTTATTTCTTAGTCTCGCTGATGTAAGTTCAATTATTGCGGGAATTGCTGGGCGTTGAATTTCACGTAGATTAATAATGTTAGGGAGTGGAGAGTAAATTAAAATTATGCTGCGTACGAATTGCAGAGTTTTAATCTTGTTATTTATTATCGATGAGAGTTGAGGAGAATTTATAGGAAGGTGGCGATGAGTAAAGTGGGGAAAAGATGAGATTAGAGTTTTTTATTGGAAGATTATTTATTAATTATTATCAGGTTATTAAAAAAATCATTTAATTATTGTTAATGTGTTTATGAGGTATGAATTGTTCAAGTTTCAAGTTTGAAAATTCCATGAAAGCAATACTATTAGTGTATTTAAAAGAAATATGAATATGTACGTGAATGCAGATAAAGTTTAGTCAAACGCCGGGCTTACTGGAGTCGGTATAAATCTACTTATGCTCATATCTAGGTTGTCTTACTACTTCCATTAAGTTTCTTTAAATGACTGTTGAAGCAACTAACTTTCATGAAGTAACTTTAACTTATTGTTGACTAAAAAAGTTAAAAATTTTCAAGACGTTACTTTCTAAAACTATTACGAAGTTATGATAAATTGAAGGGTTACGACATACAGATTCTCTAAAACAAAAGTTTCATCTTAAAAGGTATCATAGGTGAGTACTCATTCTCAAACTTAAAACGAAACTTCTAAACAATATTTTCACAGTCAACGTATAAAAATCACGACGTACTTCACTTTCACACCTATCCGTGCTCTGAACTATCGGCGTTCTGGAGAAAAACAAAGAAACGATCCGGGAACAGATAAAAATCGAACTTCTAAAAAAGACAGTGCGTAAAAAAGTTTACAAACACGAAACGACGACACAAAATTTATCACCTTCTCTCGCTCTTAACGAAAGATTCCTCGTAAAATGGCCGTTCTCGCCTGTACTTTGAGAGAAAAAAAGAACGCAGTCACGAGCCCCTCTTAAACTAGGCGGATAAGGGAATGATTTTCTCGAGTTGAGCTTGCTAAGAACACTCGACTCAAAGACAATGGCAGGCAGGCGACACTCCCAGCTCTTTTTTCGTCGTCATCCTCCTCGAGTTGCTGCGCGAGTGGCCGCTTTTTAGAACTGGTGCGGTAAATAAACGGAGAATACGGATGAATTTTTCGATTGAAATGGAAGCTTGCGCATTTTGGTATTAAATTATTTATTCGGTTTTTTTTTGAGTTGGTTATTTAGAAGATAAAAGAAGGATAATAGGATTCTGAAAGAAATATGTCTGTATAGAATTTAATTTTGGTCTCTCTCCTGTCTCTTCCTATCTTTCTCTATCTCTCTTTTTTTCTAGATCATTTTTTATTTTTTTCTCTCTTTTCCTCTTTATCTTTCTCTTTCTTGCTCTCTTGCTCCCACTGTCTCTCTTTCTTATGTTCTCTTTTACTTTCTCCTCGTTCTCTATAGTTCTCTTCCTCTATCTCTCTCTGTCTCTCTCTTTACTTCATTCTCATTCTCATGGTCTCAGCCTCTCTCTCTCTCTCTTCAATTTTCAAGTAGCTCGTCCTGTGTTTCCTGACCGGTCATTAAGCATGAAGGATGTTGCGCGACTTATTCATCGATTCACTGCGCAAATTATCTTACGTGCTATCGTAAGTAGAGTGTCATTATAAAGAGCGTATATCCCGATCTATCATGGTGTATCGCGGCAAACTTTCCTTGCTAAAGCGATTTCCTTTTCGATTTTCTCCATTGTATTGTAACGAAATAACTACATTTCATTATATTAAAAAAATATGGTCAAAATATGGTTAAAACATGGTCAAAATATTATTCCGATTCAGGCAGAAAGTTGGTTTAGTTTTAAGATGGACCTATCTAAAACGATATATTAATAAATAGTGGCAAACAATATTTATATGAAATGAATAAATATTTTAACAAATAAAAATTTTGTAAAGTTTATTCCATAAAAGTTTATTGGTAAAAATGTTACCATTTAAGACTATGAAAGTGCTATTTTTGATCATTTTGTATCTTATTAACTCTTAATTGGTCATTGAATGGCTATTGAATAGATCCACTTCTACCAAGGTCTGTAAATATTTATTAGAATTAAATAAATATTTAATAATTTATACCAATTCATTTTTCAGTGAATACAAAACGTAAAGAAATATTCATTTCAGGTATACATCCGGGGAAAATTCATTTCGTTACAAGGGGAAAATATTAATTCCCTCTTCGATTTAACGCTAAATCCCATCATATTTATACGAAAATCCCATTCCCGACCCTCGCTCCACAACTCACTGTATCCCATTATTAAAACCATGCACAATGCCAATCTCCCGTCAATAATCATCGACATCCGCAAAATTATAATTCGACTTCCGCGAAAAGGATGGAAACTGCATGCCCGAATCAAATAACTAACGGCGCGTTGCGGGACACGCACAAACTGAACGTTATTCGACGCATGCTCTGAAGCTGACGACTCGGAAATCTCGCCGATTGGAATAGACGCACCGGAGCGCCCGGCGAACATTATCGGCTTAATCAGCACGTTACGCGCCGATCCTTTGGCTGAATGCACGCCATAATCAAAGAGAGACACCTATTATTGCGCGAAATTTCGATATTAGTGCGCCTGGATATGCGTTGTTTGCGGGAGAAAATGTTTGGTACGTTTTATGTTAGTTTTGGAATATTTACTTTAAGAGAGTAGACATTTTTACTGATTGATTTTCGTATGATATTATAAGGTTTTCTGAAAGACTCTCTAAATTTAAATTAGTGAAATACGACTAAATATTCACTACTTTTCAGCGAAAATGCTGCTACTAATCAATATAATTGCAGTATTTTCGCTGAAAATTAGTGAATATTCGCGACTTATCACTTATTATATTTACAGAGTTGCAAGTAAATTAAAAAAATAATTTTAATTGTTCGGCTAAAACGCACCAAGGAGCACAATTATTCCGTTACTCTCACGCAAAAGGCAAACAAATTGAAATTTCACATCTGGCTTTAGAAGAGCCCTAGAACCTTCAAGAATCGATTTCATATTGTTTCTCCCGTGTAATCTCGCGCTCAGCGTCCCGACCGCATAATATCCGCGTAATCCCCGGAGGCGATCGTAACCGAATAATACGATTTTCCACGCCTTTAAAATGGAAATTGCGTTGCCGCCTTTCGGTTTCCCGACCCCCCGCGACTCTACGCACATAAGCGCGTAGTTGGAAACTCCATTAAATTCTACACAATTTGACAAAAGCGCGCGGGCGCGACTAATTCCCGGCGAGTTTTTGCTCCGGCTTCAATCACTATTCATATTAGAGAATTATTTGTTAGAAACTTTGTTCGTATTTTCAAACGTGATATCAGATAAAAAAATTAAACCTCAATTAAAATTTAAATCAGCGCATAAACGGTTAAATTAAAAAAATAATTCCAACCAGTAAACTTCATCAAGAATTTATTGACGCGTCCCGTCAGAGCGCATCAGCTCAGGCACGCCATGCATCTTCCTTTCCAAATCCCAGCTCCACAAAACACTCCAGCCCCTCATCCAAACACGGCCTTTCACGTCCCTCTCCTTCGTCGCCGCTTGTTTCTCTAATCCCCGCGGTCGGAGTAGATCGCGGGCCCCATCGATCGAGCTCGACTTGCCTGCGTAATCAGTGCGGTGTGGGTGGGCTGCGTGCGCTTCGGCTTTGGGCTATGGCAAGCGCAGCTTTCGTTCTTTCATGCCGATGTCCGCGTATCGCGGTTTATGGTGGTGGGATCGCTAAATCAAGAGATTTGGTGCGTCTGTGTG
>UELX01003143.1:0-25417 GCA_900480035.1 Eupelmus urozonus | reverse complement strand
CTGCTAGCATTTTTATTAGAAAAAATAGAAAAATTATTGAAAAAATCAAATAAAAACAAATAAGTGGCCACAGTTAAAGTGGGAATAAAGTACTATATGCACCTCGAGAGTAAAGTCATTTATTCCCTCGGGTAATTACTGCCCTTGCTACGCTCGGGCAGTAAAACACCCTCGGGAATAATTTGCGACTTTACTCCCTTGGTGCATAATGTACTATTATTTCCTCCTTAACCGTGGCTCCACCTTAACTTATTTTTTATTTTAATTTTTCAATAATTTTTCTATTTTTTTTTTTAATAAAAATGCTAGCAAGGAAATAATGAGTGCTAGCAGGGAAATAATTGCCTATAGGAGGAAAATAATGGTCCACTACTATTTTCTTCCTAAGTCATTATTTTCCTCCACGAGTTTTGCGGGAATAATACGCCATTTTCAGCGCGCCTTTTCAGGGCAATAAGTGATCATTATACTTGAGGTGGGAATAGGATACATTTCGATACTAGTGCAAGAAAAATGACTTTATAGCTTCGCGGGGACGTTTGCGCCTAACGAAGCAATGTATGGGATACAAACTATTGTGATTTTTTTACATATATGTGCTAAGTTACTATAGAAATTCTTAGTGGTAGACAATTTTTGGTTGGACAGACTAATTTCTTATTAATTTTTTTTAGTTAGCTAATCTCACTAGTAATGTGGGAGTCCCATAATAGTAATTTGCCGCATTACAAAAAAGCAAATGTAAAATCTCGATTTGTTCACGTCATACGGTTCGATAAAAGAGCGATAATATGTTTCAACGTCCCGTCTTTTCTATGCAAACGTCTACGAGAGGCTGAAAAACACTTTCTCGCACTAAGGTACCGAAATGTACAGCTGTTATTTGACAACCCCAATAGTAAAGGATTTATAGAAACGTATAAAATTCGATAAAACGTATCGGATTTTATGTGTGTATTTGCACCATTTCCAGATAAGTTATCGGTTTTTATCATATCTTTTCAATTGGAACAATTAGTATTTTTGCGTTAGAATTTAGCATCGAAACATCATCATGATTTTGATCTATTTGGTTCGACCTTTCTTACATTCAAGTGAACAATTTAGAATAATGATAAAATGAAATAAGTGTTCAGATAGATAATACTTATAATAGAATCTGAAACGTGACGTATGATTACATTAAACCAGTGACCTGTCATCTGATCTCGCCGCCGCGATGCGTGCGCAATTCACTATAGCTGCAAGGTGTATAGTATAGTACAGTATAGTGGGAGAATAGCAGCAAAAATGGTCAACAGATGACAAACATAACCTTTCCAAAAAAAGTAAAAAATGCGGTAAAATTACGTTTTTACCCCACTGTAATTATTAATTATCTTATTAATTCCCTTGGGGAATGAAATACTCTGCAATGCGGCCTCAAAAATTTGTAATTCCTTGTAACAGCGAAAGGTAAGTTAGGGTTAGGATAACAAACGTGTTTTTGCAACAATTTGTAGTTCTAACAAATCACTAGTCAATTTTTTCTTTTTGTAAGCATTATACTATTAAATTAATTATTTTTGCATCTTTAGTTTGACAAATTTGGAAAGGAAGGTGATAATAGTCTCAGTTTTTGGCAAGAGCCAGTATCGAGCCAAATCATGCAAAGCAGAGATATTTAGTTCAATCTTGCAAGTGGATCTATTAGATGAACCTACTGTCGATAAAGATTCATTGGTAAGACAATCTTTGTATTCACATGCTTTTTTTATCAACAATGTACCTAATATTTAATTTAAATAAACAGTGCGAGATAGAAGGTTACCATGATCCAAAGACAAGAACTGTATATTTGCATTTAAAAGGCCTGTTAGATACTCATGCACTCATTCATGAATATGACCAGTTTATTGAAAAACAAGAACGAAAAGATTTCCTTAGTGCTTGGGCTCATATGAGAAACAAATATTCAAGAGCATTGCTTGTATTATTTCATATATCTCATGTTGTTATTTTAAGTCATCCAACGCACACATTTGATCACAGTTATGTTCATCTTTTTCGTGCACTTGATATAGTCAGGTAAAATATACAATATTACTATAAAACTATTAAAATAAATTGAAATTTCTTATTACTATAATATTTTCATTTATTGGTACAGACAAAAAACCACAGCTCAGTTGTCAGATTTTTTGGGATCATTACCTGGAATTCCAAAAGATTGGTCATCCAATGGCAGACCATGCTCACCTCGTGTATTGTTCTATTTTGAAACATGCCCACCAATTTTTCGTGATCCGGAGAGTGGAGCTAATATTAAGAAACTTGAGCATTCATTGGAAGATCGAATATATCAAGTTTTGCGAAAAAATCGAATAGTTACAAATAATAGGTAAGTTAAAAGATAGATTAAAAATCATATAAATAGAATAAAAAGCATAGAAAAAATAATTCTTTTCTTGTAATGATTGCAGCTCCAATTCTTTGTTTGCGATTCCAGCAAATCAAGAATTTGTCTTTGTAAATACTGGTGATACTGAAACTCAGGATGTCTTGAGTTATATGACGCGAGAATTAATTAGAAGTTGTACAGTTGGCCCTGGAGGCACAAGTTCAAAAAGTTTTGTAAATTTAGATTCACTTGTAAATAATGATGACTCTGAGGAAAACGGTAACTCAAAATGTTTTAAATTAATTTTTATCAGTCTTTAATTTATTCTTATTAAAATAATTTATAAATCCTTTTAGAACCTCATACATTTAAAAGATTTCTGCAACAGCATATCAACTTAGCTTTTTCAAAAGGTTTTGATGACAATGTTGGTCGTCATCCAGCTCCAGCACACTTTGAGGTCTCTTGATTATCTATATATATTTATTTTTCATTATCTTTGATACATAAAATTTCTTATCTCTGTTTTAGATACCAACATTGTCTCTGTTTTTTGAAGTAGCAAACAAATTGTACAAATTTTTTATACAAGGTACAGACAAAGAACTTATGAGTCTTCATAGTTTATTAGATACTGATGTTAAATTTAGCAAAAGTCGCTGTACTAAAGTTCTACCTAGAGCTTTACAAGCTTATCAAGAAAATCTTCCACAACATTACACTAGGTAGTAATAAAATATAGTTGAAAAAAGCTTTTTTCTTTCAAAAACAGTGTTTTAAAAGATTTTAATAAAAATTGCAGAGCTTACCATGAATCCAAGTTAGCACATGCAATGGCTGTGTTCGAAATGCACGCAAGAGGTCCATTGTTCGACGAGTTTAGTGAAAAATTGCAAGAAGAGTGCGATGAACATTGGCGAGCTGGCCGGCAAATGTGTCAAATTCTATCTTTAACCGGCAATCCTTGCACAAATCCAATTCACAAAGGTGGCGGGGAAGGAGCCGGTGGAGGAGAGCAGCTCGAAACACGAGAAGATTACAAGTAAGAATCTATTACTAAAAATAAAAGTCATAAAATTGCATATTGACATAAAAAATTTATTAAAATTTCTAGTGACTTGCCAGTCATGGAGCACTGCAGTGGCGTTCGATACATTTGCGCATGCAATTGTGGACGTTGTCAAGGATCTCGTGAGGATCCATTCAATCTCAAGCAAGCCAACTACGATTACTTTGAAATGTTAGCTATGCAGTGCGGCTGCAATTTGCTGGAAAGGTTTCAATTTCCGATTTTTCAGCCGAGCACCCATAATTATCGGTACATTGAAATAACAAAACGATTCGATGTAGTAAGATAAAAATCGTTTATTATCATTTGTTAAAAATTTTTAGAGCGGCGCAGTTGTTTTCGAATACTAGTCGAAAAGACTCGTTAATTCGTACAGATATTTCTACTCCACAAGGTACTACACAAATTTGCAGTCTAGGAGTTAATGGTAATTATTTCTAATTAAATAAATCATTATTTTCATATTTAAGCATGAAAAGATAATGTTAATTTTTTATTTCACTAAAACAGTAAGTGCAGTAGAAGATTTTACATAATAACTTACTTAATACAAAAAACAATTGTAATTATTATTTTTATAGATGAAATTACAGCTTATGGTAGTGGAGGTCAATCACCTCCAGCTCAAAGTGATCTGATAGAAGAAGATGCACAAAGACTCAGTGACAAAGCTAGCTTTACACCTGGCGACGAAAATAAAGTTGTTATAGCGGTTACCGATGCTGATTCGGAAAATTCGAAAGATAAACCACTCAACAGGCAGCCCTCTACAACAGAATACCTTCCAGGGATGCTTCACACTGAATCTCCCACTGGATTGCTTCCGCAGTTTTCCAGCTGGTCCTTGATTTGCCTGGGATCAAGTAGCATATATTCTCATAATTTAGGATTACAGCACCAGACAGGCGTTCTTGCCAACTCTGCTTTTCTTCTTCCATGGGACGTTACTGTTAGGTAAAGATTTAATTTTATACAGTTAATAATAATCTTCAGAATTTTTTATCTCTTCAATTAAATTTTTAATTGTTTTCATTAAATTTTCAGATTAGAGCATCAAAAAGAACGAGGTTCGCTCTGGCCAACAGTAAATGATAACAATCAGCATAACTTCTGTTCGCGCGGAAAAAATTTTCAGAACATGAATGTTATGCGAGGGGGTAGAAAATCAAAGAGGGGTAAAGAATTGCTTGTCAAAATTTTTGTTGGAGTTGAATATGAATGTCCCAGAGGACATCGATTTATGGCTTCCACTCCAGATAAAGTACTGAAAGCAACTGGTATTGGAACAGTAAAAGATAATGGTAACAAAGTCACTTCAAGTACAACCGATATGCCTCTTTACTTTCCATGTCCGTGCAGGTAAAATACTTTTATCAGAATAATGATATATTATCTTATTAATAGTAATTTTGAAAATATACTAAGTAATTTTTTGAATACGTTATAGACAACCGAAACCTCTGATAGCACAATTGATGAGAATTCACGTTGTTACACCGAAAGCACCAGTTCATGTGACATTAAATCCACGTGTGCAGCCAGGACCATCTCCATGTCCAATTTTTGTAACAGGGTGCGAGGAACCTATAAAGCTCTCTCAGAGTGCTTATTGGATTCTTAGATTACCGTATCCTTTTATAATGCTACTTATTTTAAGACTTTATTATCTCATAAAAATATTAAGACAAAGACAACAATTTTTTCATTTTCTATTTTATGTATTGAAAATTCCTTATAAATAATTAGTTATGTTTATATGGGAGACAAGGGTCCATATTTACCACCAAAAGATCCAGTTTCCATATCACATGGCAGACTACTCGCAGGAATGTATGGTATCAGCGAAGTAGTTGGTGACAAGAAATAAGGGAGAACAAGACGAGTAGAAGAGAACAATTGACTGACTCCATGAAACTGTAAATTTAGTATATTTTTTGTTATTTTATTTGATCCTCGAAGTGTACATACCCAATAAAATAATTTAATTCATTTACAATTCCTTGCATAAAAACCTTTTCAATAATAGATTGCACACTTACTTTTTAAATCTAAAATACTCAGTCCTTAAACTATATGTATTTTATTTTTTACAACTTAAAATTTTGTATTTACACTAATATATTTTTTAAGCAGAAAGTCACTTCAGTTAATTTGATACCATTTTGTAGAATTCAAATTGTTTAAATAATAATTTCAAGCATAAGTAAATGCACTTTAAGTATATAATCTTGAAAAATTTGAAAAACAATTCAAACTACCAAGCAAAATCCCGCTAAAAAATCAGCGCATGCGGCAACCAATGGTAAATTCTCCGTAGCAGTCGTATTCAAAAATACACTCCAACGATTGGACGATCAACTCCCTCGCATTTTCTAACCTCCCACCACTCATCCCAAAAATAGAGTATATTCAACAACAACCATATACATAAACATATTTGAAGTCCCGCAATTCTTGTTTACACAATTAACTGCTCAAAATACTAGTGAATTCATATTCTACCAAATTTCAGGCAAGTTATTTTGGAATTCAAGAGGTCACGTGACACCTGTGGGACGCCGGCGCAAACAGGCACAAACTCGCCTAGAGTCGACGGATAAACACACTTGTCATTGCCGTTTGAATATATTTGGAATTTTTTACCAGAGTTCGCAGCCTTCTATTAATGAAACTGTTTATGTAAAACTCGGAGAATGCTGTAGGAAGTTGAATTTTTTACTAGTAGGTGAGTGTTTCCGTATTTATTTTTGAAAAATTGTTTAATGAAGAAAAATGAGTGGCGGTTTTTGCTTGAATAAAGTACGTTACGAAATTCGCACGCGCTGGGTGTATATTTGCCCGAGAGTGTTTTATTTTTACACAAATCATTACGCGCACGGGTACTTATATTCAAACTCACGTAAAAGCAGCGTGCTTACCTATGCCAAGTTAAACTTCTGTTGTAGTTTATCATTTGTTTTACACTGTACTGTTTTATATACAAACTTGTTGAATGGATTCATTTAGTAAATTTTTTTTCGTGGTGATTTTACATTTATTATAAAAGTTAGTTTCACTCTCGTAAATAATATTTTACTAATAAAGTTTGATGTTAAATATTTACAGATTTAATAAAAGTATTGCAAACATGGAGAGGTCAACGTTACCTTTCTTATTAATAATTCTACTGACTGCAACTTCAGCTCAAGTTAATGCAGAATCAGTGTTAAGTTGGTTTTGGAGTAAAAAAGAAGATTCTGCACCTTTGATTTCTGATGGAGTACCATTGCTTAATATTCCTTATGAAATGTTAACCGAAGATGAAAAATTTCTCAAAGAAGCAGCTAAACTTGTCACTGACATACAGGTTTCTTCACCATTGGAAATTTGTCAGCATAAAGTTGTAATGAAAATAAAAACTTCGTGTAGCAGTATGTCTGAAGAAGAGCTTGCCAAATTAAGCGTTAATTTACTTAATTGCCAATCATTGACTGAAGGTAGAAAAGTTTTCCCATGCACAGATGAAATGGTAAGTACTTACACATTAAAAATAAACAGGTATTAGCAATGTAATTTTAAATTATTATTTTTTGTTTTCTTAAAAACATTACAATATTTAATTGTTATTACAATAAACATACTCAATTATTTGAAATAAGTTTTCTGTTATTTGTAATAAAAAATATTCTGACTTGCTTTTGTTACAGAAATTTTTTGTATCATAAATTTTATCTTTTGAATATAATTTTAATTAAATTAATACTTTATTTCTACACTCAAAAAGATCTAATCTATTAAAATACTGTTTAAATTATTTTTTTTTGTATTTTTTAATTGCTTAAATTTTAAATATTTCGTCCCCACTTTTTTTTAAGTTCAGATTTGAAACTTGTTACCTGTATTAGCTCTACTACCTCTACCTTGTTAGTGTTTAACACTATACCTATAGGTAGACTCGAATACTAAGGGGTCCTTTCGTGCAAGTTCAGACTTGCAACGTTTCTCCCCTCTTCACTCCCCTCCCTTCACAGATTTTAGTGTACATCAATAGATTTCATTTTAGTTGCATTTTACACTTCCTCTGGTCAACATCAAGGATTTTTATTTTCCTTTTTAGATAATACAAAACTAAGTTTCATTTTTATTTCTATTTTTTAAATAAAATATTTAAATTATTACTTAGACAATGAATACAATATTAAGAATAATATTTTTTTTAGACTATCAAACAATGTACTACAAATATGGATCCAGATACATGG
Organism: Eupelmus urozonus; assembly: GCA_900480035.1. Classification (NCBI taxonomy): domain Eukaryota; kingdom Metazoa; phylum Arthropoda; class Insecta; order Hymenoptera; family Eupelmidae; genus Eupelmus; species Eupelmus urozonus. The sequence goes on along the minus strand of UELX01003143.1, from coordinate 17,727 downwards.
AATGCTTACCACTTGATGAGCAATCGTGCTCGGGCTGTGTGCTATGCTGCAAGAAGTCATCAATTTCGTGCTTTAACTGAGTTAACTGTTAATAAATTAATGCAATCTGCTCATTCACAAATTCAAACTTTATCATCAATGAAGGTAAGCTAATAAAACATTATAAAATAATATTGCATAGTCATTTTACTTCTATTAATCAAATCATTTTTAGGAGAGTCAAGATCGTTTAGAAGAACAAACCATGGCTGCACATGAAATAATAGAGTCAAATATTCAAGATCTTACTGATGAAAAAGCATTGATTAGAGCTGGCCATGAACAACTTGCTAGTATGACTGAAGATATAAAACAAAAATTAGGTAAGTATTGCATCATAATATTTTTTTAATAAAAAAGTACACTAAAAAATAAAAAATTCTAAGAAATTATTAAAATATCATTCTATTAATAATTGAAAATTTGTTATTTTAATAGAAAGAGCTAGCCAAGATCTTCTGATGCAAGCTACAGAACGGGGTGAAAATCATCAGGAAATATTATCTGATTTGCAAGATATTCAAACTCAAGCTCAACTTTTGTGGGAAAAAATCGAATCTAGTACTAATCGCATTATTGAACAAAATTATGAAGCATCTGTACGCTATGAAGAAACTTTAATGAAATTAGAAAGAATAAATCAAACTATTGTCTTTATTTTTGATCTGACAAATAACATGCGTGCTGAAATAGATAAAAAGTTAGGATGGATTACTGAGTATATTGGCACAACAGGTAATATTAAAATAATTTTATTAAAATAAAATTTTGTAATATATAATAATGTTTGTTTTATATTTTAGGAGAGAATCTTGAAAAAATTTATAGAATTAGCTTACATATAATATATTTGCTAGCAGCAATGGTTGTTGCAGCATTTCTCCAAGCACCATTTTTAACGAGATCATCTATATTAGGAATAGTTCCATTAAATCTCGCATCCTATTTAAAACATGGATTAAGTGCTTGTCTCGATTTTGTTTCATTAACAGTATTGATTTTATTAATTACTTTAAGTAAGAATCTTTTTATATTAGAAATATATTAGATTTAAATTTTAATTTCAAACTTTAATTTTTCTTTATCTTACAGTGCACTATGTCATGAATTTCATACAGTATTTAATACGATCAAAAGGTCAAAATAATAAAGAAAATATTTCAAATGAAGCTACATCATTTACCAATGGAAAGACAGTATTCAATGGCCACGCAAATGGGCATAGTCAATCTGAGGATCAAAAACAACCATTATTGATACTTAGAATTTTACGTAGTCTATCAGACTTGTGGAATAATGTAAAGCAGCAAATGTCTCAAAGCATAGGTATTTATCCATTTAAGTTTTTATCAAAGATGTATATTAACTGATTCACAGCGCATTATTGATTAACATTGGAATTCATTAATGATGTATACCATCGATGTGCGACCTACATGAAAACATTCCTTTATCTCATTTCATAAATAAAAACATGCAATTTTTGTCATAATTGTTACGATTATAGCATTTTGAATGTGATTAAAGGGCGCGGTAGCGCCCTGATTGGCTAGTTATAAAATACGCATAATTTGAGTCAATTTGGTTATCGCAACAAATTTTTCTTTATATGTATTATCATTTTTTTTTTTTTTTTTTTTAATTTAAATTTTAAGCTTTCAATAATTCTAACGTAAGTAAACTGATTGTTTCAGAAAATTTGAAAACTACTTATTTGACAATGAAATCTTGGGTCTGGCAAAAAGGTGTGCCCGCAGAAGAACTCTCTTGCTCTTATTTACCTGCGAAAAAATATCAAGAACGCATTTTATCAGGCAGAGGATATCCAAGCATATCGGACGACAGCAGTGAATATTCGGAATCGCGCGATTCTGGAAGATTTGTAGTCGACGACGATAGCCTTACGGGTGCTGTATTGCGGCGAAAAGCATCGGAGAAGTACGTTTCGCCTTTAACAGCTTTTTTCAAAGGCAATCGTCAACCTCTTGTCCGTGAAACCATACATGTTCCAGGAATCAGAGAACCTTCAGCAACTCGAAGGTACTTTTTAAATGAATAGTATAGTATGCGCATAGAGAGATAAAAAAGAAATGGTCCCGAAGATCGCATGTTAATAACAAACGTGTAATCCGAAACATTATTTTTACATTCCGTAGTATGTATAGAATTTTTATTATGTCTACATTGAAATTTCGAATTATTTATTTCAAAACGAAATAAAAACCGACGCCTCTAACTAAAGTTAATAAAAAAGAATTTTGTTTAAAAAAATTAATTTATCAGTTTTGTAAAACTTAAGTAAACCTTAAAATTCAAGTTTTTTTTATTTTTGTTTCACTTTATTTTTTGCTAATACTTTAAGTATTATCGATCTTTTTTTATTTAAAATTAAATTAAATTAATTAAAAGTACTTATACAAATTGGTCAGCGTCAATGAAAACGGTAAATGATTTAATAACAAGAAAAATTGAAGTTAACTAATTGTTGTTTATTTATTCTAGTGTAACTCCAATGTCAAGAGCTCTTTGCGGTGCTAGAACTAGAAGTGGAAATCCATGCAGATTAATGGCTTCAAGAGGCACAAATTTTTGTCATAAACATGTTTCAGGCTCATCCACTATGGGCGACTAATACTACCCGCTTTCAGCTTATTTTCGAGACGAAGTTGTGATCAATAGAAATGTAAATTAATGTTGTAAGTCCAAGCTGGTCTTGTATGTACTTTTAAAGAAAGTATGTGCAAATTTTTATTTTCAATTTTGATATCCTAATATCGTTTGTATGAAATGACTTGTATATGAGCAAGATTCATATCTTCGATTATATGTAATTAACTGATGTTCTGTATATAAGTTATTTATAAAACCATAATTAATTGTAGGCTTAGATCTATTACTCGTACCAGTAGTAGTAGTATTTGTAGAAATTAAAGTAGTACTTATGTCATTTTTAGAATTATAATAATATACAATGTTACAGTTATAATATAAGAGTTAGAAGAGAGTAGTTTTAATTTGAAATAATTTTTATAAAAAAAAAAATGTATTGACAATTACATGTTTTTCTATAGGTCAAAGTAAATTAAGATTTATAATCTCTTAAAAAATAATTTTAATTGTATCAAATATCCATAAAAAGTAGTAAAAATAATAAATTAATCACAATAAGCCATATCATACTGTGTGCATATTAAATTACTCGTAAATTCTAAGAAATGCCTTTCGTCGTATCCTGCTCCAGCTACCAAATCACGCAGATTACAGTAATTCCTGCCGTCATCAAATAGCTTATACCAGCCTCTCGAGCTTGATTCGGCCTAAAAATCCATGTTTAAAATATCCGATACTCATATATTATTAATTACTTTTTGTATATACTTACTAAAGCAGTGCAGCTACGATTGGTCAAATGGACAAAAACTATGTCTATATCGTCAACAAGATTGGATGGAGACCTAATGCGAGTTGCCCGAACCGTGTCATTCTCGTAAGCTTCTAAGTCTCTCAACTGTAAACAAAAAACTTAACATTAGAATATTTTTAAAGTTATAATATTAGTTAAATCATGATAAAAAAAGAAAAGGGCATTACCTTGTAAAAGCAGTTGACACCACAGTACTTATAATCCGACCACTTGATAATTTGACTTCTGAATCTCTGATACACGAAGACGCAGGGCTCTCGGAAGTCCCTTTTTTAAAAAATCAATCGTTCAAAGAAAGTTGCTGCATTTATTTACCGCCAGCCTTGTTTCTATTAGGAATTCATAAAAGACTCGCCGCACACCATTCGTATTTATCTTTTCGCCAAAAAAATCGATATTTTCTTAAAAACCTCCGGTTGTTTTGAAGACCAGCGCCTCTTACTCTCCGCGCTTACGGGACGGAAGAAACGCGCGATTGTGTATGCGTATATAGAAGCTACGGGTTAAAAAGCCAAGCCGCCACGCGGTATATTTTTCCAAGCGCTACACTGTCTCCGGCTTCGTCAGCCCAAAGGCAAACAAACCGTCGAGCTTTTATGGGGATCCTCGCGCGTATATGTACGGTTTAGTTGATGCACGGACGCATGAGAGGAAAGGAATTTATTTTTTAAATTTTTAGCTGCGATCTTTGCGGGCGTGAGATTTAAAATATTTAGAATTGAAAGAGTTAAATTTACAAGTTTATATTGCAAATGAAAAGGTATAGAAATATTTAAAAATTAACAAATTTAGATAAGTGAATTAGAAGTTCTTAAAATTAATTACTGAAATTAAATTGATTTACTGCTGCTGGTGTTGAACTTTTATAAAATTATAATAAGTTATAAATAAAAAGCATTTTTAAATTCAATTATTATCATCTTAAAAAATAAAACGAATTTAATTATTTATATCGTAATCAGTTTATAAAATTTAAAAACAGTTATAGATATTCTTATACCATTTCTATAACTGAAATATCACCAAATGTATTTTGTATCAAATATCTATAGATACCTAATTCCACATACATTCGCATAATTCCACTTTGCTTTATGAGCTTAACCAAAAACTTAGTTACACTTTCAGAAACACCTTGAGTTAGTAAGCACTTTGCGCTATTATTTTATTGTAACAGTAAAACTCACCATTTAACTAAACAGGATGCGTGCAATGGATATGGAAAGGTCAATTTTATAGCGAAACCAAGAAGAACGACTGCAACGGTCAGTAGAGCCCAGGTCAGACCGGTCAGTCGCCTTTTGCACTTGGGTTCCGTGGATGATTTTGAACATGTTGAAGAATTTTCATCTGCTAAATGTAAAAAATTTAAAATTGCAACAATACTTTAACAATGTGAACTTTGAGTATCGACATACTCACTCGACGGTGGCGGATTGTGAATCGTGAACTTCCGCCTGCGCAGACAGTAGCGGACATTACTTTTTGGAGCTTCCTGATCATCGGGTTGGAGCAGTAATTTTTCTAGTCTCAGGATCGACAAGATCGAGCATTTCAGAATGGTTGTCATTTCTTTTTCATTCTTGCCATAATTGAATTATCGGATCCACTTGTAATTGTTACTTATATTTAAAAAGTGTTTTCACCTGAGCGTCTGCGTGTTGCACGACGAAAGGCGGAGAACAGCTGCTTGCGAATGAAGTTGCGTACTTTTTACGAGACTTGTAACAAAAGAATTCGATGTTCTATTGCTTCCGTTATAATATTATAAAAATAAATTAATAAAGAGTTAAAATTAAATACTTTAATTTGGTTTCCTTATATGAAAAAAAAAAATTTTTTTTTCTTCAAATAAAGAACCATTTAAAATTTTTAATTTTTAATACGAGAGATATATGCTTTGTAAAACTACAGTAATTTTAAAGATTAATTATTTAAAAACTCGATTCTAAATGCGCAATATGAAATGAAACTGGTAGTACCGATCATATAATAACTTCTGTACTTTTAGAATAATATTATAAAAATTTAATTTACATTTAGCGATATTCAAGAGACATCCTCGTATATTCTTAGTTTCACTTGAAAAGTAAAGTTTAAATTTCTAAAAAAAGAACAATGAAGCTTGTTTTTGTTACAATGGGAATGTTGACCATTTCTAGTTTACGATCTGAAAAGATTATATTTTTTCAAGAAAATGACGAATGTGATTCGATAAACTTAGTGGCAAGCTCAATTCTTCGAGAATTAGATGGTATTTACCAATTGGTAATTTTAACTCATTTAAAAGATTACAAATCTATATATAAAAGCGTAAAAATTAGTCAAATTATATCGCTCAAAATTCCCATTGTCATTGTAAATTTAAAAACAATGAAAGGTACAACAATGCAAAACAAATTTGATTTTTATCTTAAAGCGAAATCGATGAGTGTAGTTTTATTTATGCTCGATAGTTTAAATTTTTCGAGATTAATAAATTCATTTTTAGGTGCTTTAATACGAAATCTTCCCCAATCCAGGCAACCTAAGACTCTAGCCATTTACTTTCATAATAATGAACCTCTAGAAGTTTTGTATAAATACATAAAATATTCTTGGGAAAAAAAATTTTTAGATTTTTCTATTCTCAAAATAGACTTACAGAAAAAATGTTCTGACCTGACAATTTACATTTTTAACCCGTTCAAAAAATCTATTATCTCCAGTCCGTTTAATATGTCAAACAAAATCTTTCCTAATAAATTGAAAGACGCGAATGGTTTTAGTCTGTCAATTTTAGTCGATAATGATGAGATGGATCGCCAGGATCATCTAAATCAGAAATTGACTGTGATAAAAGCTGTCGCTAATGTTTTGAATTTTTCAATAACTCTAGTACCTCGACCAGATAGTCTGCAGGGTCTAAATTTAGGAAATAAACTTTCAACAGGTAAATTAAACATGGTTGCAATCGGCACCATAGAATTAAAGGAACATTACCATTTTATAAGACTGAGATTTAGCAGAAACTGTGAAAAAATAATCGCTATTGTACCCATTATTCAACGAAGTAAACTCCACGTACCAGTGCACGCTCTTATTTGCATATTTATTACTTTTATTATTGCGATTACTACACACATTTTAAGCAAATTATTAAAGTGTAAAAGCAAATACTGGAATATTTTCAACATAATAACGCAATTATTTGGTGTTGGAGTACAGGTTTTACCAATAACTTCAAAAGAAAAAATTTCGTTCGTATGCTTTGCCGTTGTGATGTCGATGTACTCCTCAGACTTCTACTCCGATATTGTCGACTTTCAATTAATGCATGAAGGCCTGGTATACGATACTTTGGAAGATTTCAACCAGTCGAATGTTAAAATTTACGTAAATGAATATTATTTTGAAACAATATTTAACTCGTATGATCCGGATCCGCTTATGAAGACCATAAAATCAAAAATGATAGCTTACAATGAAGCATTTAACTCCAAATCAAAGAATAAAAATAACGTTTTCATCGCTTATGAGGCTAATGCTAGAAAAGTTATAGAGGGTAAACGATTGCCGAAACATCGAATAGCAAAACCAGAATTTGGCTGTGCTTATTTGTCATATATAATGGAAAGTCATTCGCCGTATTTAAAAATATTTCAAAAACTAATTAGCAGAATGGAAGAAACTGGAATTAGTCAAGTACTTTCGAATGAACTCGGTGGTTATTCTCAATCAATAAAGCTAGATGAAAACAGTAACGATAATCAATTTAATCTGATGATCGTCATTGTAATTTTATCGATTGGATACGCTTTCTCTGCAGTTTTTATGATATTCGAATTAGTGTACAGTAGTTACTTTGAATAAATATGTATATATACGCCGTATTAAGTTTAAATCAAGCATTGGAATGTCTTTAATCTATAATCAGATAGCTATCCAAATTTCGAGCACAGATTTTACCATTTACTTGAAGAGAAAATATTCTGATACTGTAAACTTTCATTTTTAGAGGATATCATAGATTTATGCAACAATTTTTAATTTGGAAGATATTGCTTAAGGCCTAATATGATGAATTAATTGAAATAGGGCAAAGAAATTATATAAATGAATAACTAAAATTGAAAACTATTATCTACTATCTATCTATAGAGGCATCAACTTTCTGTAATGCTTGTAAAAATAAATTAAACATCAAGAGTTACAATATTATTAAACAAGTCTTTAACATTGTTCTTATAAACTACTACAAAAGCGAGCATCGAAATCAAGGCCAGTCCCTTATCTTTCTTTAAATAAATCCAGCTATCCCCGACACCAAGCTCCGAAAATAACAATCATCAAAAAAGAGGAAAAACGAAAGCTCGTCACGCACATGCGCAACCCTTTTAATAAGCCAAAGCAGCGCGCACCTACAAGCACAAAACGTGACTCTCGAAGGCTGCTTCTTTCGGCGCGACTAATTGAAAAAGATCGTGTCGCGCGGAGTGAAAGAAAAAAGCAGAGCATCGTGAGTATGAGTAGGTATACGTGCTTCTTACGGATATCCTTCCCGTCGACCGTCTGTCAGCCGACTGTCGCGGCTCCGTCAGCGAGCGTCTTCTGTGGCTGATAGGCAAGTTTTTTAACTTGGCTCCACTAGCGTGAACTGCCTTTTGATTTGCTGCTTTTGGATTCAGGATATGCGTGTTTCTTTACTTTGTTAATTATGTGCACATAAACAATTGAATATATAGAAATATTAAAAAAATCGAGAACAGTGCTTTTGAGCTTTTGAGTAAGAGAGAGACCGAGAGAGAACGGGAGTCTGTAGATAGATACTTATAAGTATATGGAACTACAGACAGTAGCAAAAGCATAATAAAATGGTTATAATAAAATTCGAATTTTATTTTTTATTTTATTCTTTATTAAATTGGTTTTGCTCTGCAGTCAGAGCTTAGAACAAATTATAAATCCCTTTCCAGACTTAAATATATTTTAATTAGACCCTACTGTAGTACTACTGTACTGCGTAGTGCAAGGCGCGAAAATAACGACAATGTAGGTTTTCAGGTTTTCTCCGCAATCTAGCTAGATAATTTACCCTTATACATCCTATAAAAAACTGAAAGGCTAAAAAACACTTGCTGCACGTGCAGATGCACGTATACGTGATTAAATAGTTTGAAAAATTCTTTCTAAATAAAATGCAATTTTTTAAAAATAATATTTTATTTTTGAGACTGAAATATTTGCAATTTAAGTAGATTTTGTATACTTTCTTTAAAGAGGAACTATAAGTAAGACCAACAACTACGGCTGTGTTCATTTTTAGATTTTTTAGTACCTTAAAATATATTTTAAATTTTCTTTATGGTTGATCACAAGGCTCTCCTGATGAGTTAGAACAATAGATAATATTATTTTTTCCAACTTTAAAATTTTAAAAATACGTTTCAATAATATTAATTCTGATTAATAATACTAACGCCATAAAATAGGAATTCATGTTACTTAATCTTATCTATATTATCTGTTGATATATAAGCATTCTTAGATTATAAAATATATTCAAGGAAGATTTTAAATAATATATTGAGTATAGAATTTTAGTAACTGACTATTAGTTCAAAATAAAAACTTTTAATTCCATTTTCTTTTTTACGTAATTAAATATATGAACAAAGAATTTATAATATAGAGGAAAATATAATAAATGCCAGTGGTAATTATTTTATAACTTGGTAACTATAATTAAAAATTTAAATATCCAAAACATTTATTTTATATAATTACTGCAAAGTTAAACAGCACTTAAGCAAATGCGAAGAATGGGAAAAACGGTAGTACACTGATTATATCGCAATTTCTCCTACGCTTCGATATATTTATCTACAAGTCATATAAAGTTAAGTTTTCAACTTCTATTATTCAGAAATTATATTTAAAAAAATGACTTACTTTTCGAAAATTTCATAGTGAAATAGTAGTTTACACATACATTAACTAAAACTTATCTAATATAAATTCTAAGCCTTACTTAAAAGGCAAGCTTGAATTTCTAAAAGGAGAAAATGAAGATTGCTTTTCTCACAATTGGTATGTTAACCATTTCTAGTTTAAGATCAGAAAAGAATATTTTTTGTCTGGAAGGCGACATCAAGTGCAATTGGACAGACTTAGTTAAAAACTCATTTCTTCAAGAAGTAACTGGTATTTATCAAGTGATAGTTTTAACTAATTTAAAAGATTATAAATCTAGACATGAAATCGTAAAAATAATTCAAAATATATCACTTGAAATTCCCATTATCATTATCAATTTGAAAACCATAAACATTGCCGTAATAAAAAAGAATCGTCAGTTTTACAAAAGAACGAAATTGATAAGTATAGTTTTATTTGTATTAGACAATTTTCTATTTTCAAAAATTATAGATAATATTTTAAATGCTTTCATACAAATCTTTCCTGACTATAGTCAACCTAAAGTTTTGACTATTTATTTTGATGATAATGAACCTGGAGAAGATTTGTCTATGTACACAAAATATGCTTGGGAGAAGAAATTTTTAGATTTTACTATTCTTAAAATAGACACGAAGAAAAAATGTTCAGAGCCGATAATTTACACCTTCAATCCGTTCAAAACGTCCATTATTTCTGGTCCTTTTAGTTTTGTTAAAAAAATTTTCCCTAATAAATTACAAGACGCGTATGGTTTTAATCTGAAAGTTCTAACCAATGAAAAGATGATCGATCACCATGCTTATCTAGATCACAAATTGCCTCTGGTTGTCACAGCTGCTAAAACTTTAAATTTCTCAATAAGTGAAGTTATGTGGAATAAAGATTTATTTTTTCAAGATATAAGAAAGCATCTTTTCACGGGAGAAATAAATATAATTGCAACCCGCTTCAGGGAAGAAAAGCAAACCAGCTTTGATGGAAGATTGAGATTTAGTCAAAATTGCGAAAAATTAGTGGCTATTGTACCTATTATTCAAAGAATGAAACTTTACAAACCACTGCATGCCTTTATTTACTTACTCCTTATTTTTCTGATTGCCATTAGCACTGTTCTTCTAGGAAAGTTATTAAAGTTTAAAAGCAAGTACTGGAATTTTTTTAATGTAATTATGCAATTACTTGGTGTTGGAGCACAGATTTTACCGATTAATTTGAAAGAAAAAATTTTATTTCTTTGCTTTGCCCTTGTGATGGCGATGTACTCTTCAGACTTTTACTCAGATATTGTCAACTTTCAATTATTGCAGGAAGGTCTGGTATACGATACTTTGGAAGATTACAACCAATCAAATACAAAAATTTTAGTAAAATATTATTATCCCGAAATATTTTTTAACTCGCAATATATTGATCCGCTTATGGAGGATGTATGTACGTTCTAAAATGATAATGTCCGATAACAATATTTATAAACCTAAGTTAGAGAAGAAAATTACGGTTTTAATAATTTATGAGAACATTGGTAGATTTTTGATATATGAGCATTCAATATCTGCCAAATATAGGCTAGCAAAACACGTATTTGGCTGTCGTTATATCTCTTATAAAATGGAAGATCATTCACCGTATTCAAAAATATTTCAAAAACTAATTAATAGAATAGAAGAAACTGGAATTAGCCAAGTACTTACAAAGGCAGTCATCGATTATTCTCAGTCAAAAAAACTAGATCAAAACGATAATAAAATTAATTTGGTAGTCCTAGTTGTAATTTTATTAGTTGGTTATACTTTCTCTGCAATTTTCATGATCTTCGAATTAGTGTATATTAAATATTTTAATTAAACATATATATGCCGTTTTAAAATGTAAAAGGAGGCACTGGCACGTTTTTAATGTAATAAGCCTAATTTTTTTCTTTTGAAACACAAATTTACTATTAACTTTAACAAGAAATATTATAATTCTGATATATATTGTGAAATATTTCCAGGCAATTTAATACAATATATCTTCTTTAGAGAAATTCAACAAATTGACATTGAATGTTTGCATATTTAATCTTTTAAATAAGTGAGATGATTATTTATATAATAACTGTTAATCTCCATCACTGTGAAATATAAATTATAATTGTATTATCGATTAAATTACGGTTGGAATACGAAAAGTAGCAAAGAATCCTACCTCAAGTCTAAATTTCTATACTATGAGGAATGAATGTAATAATTAACCAAAAAGAATTTTAACAATTGCTAATTTCAAATCTAAAAGAAAAATTTTCCATTTATAAAATATTTAACAAATGACAATTTTCTTCATTGATCATATTTACTATTATTTTAAGTTTATTTATTTGAAAACTAAAAATGTAAAATCTCAAATAAATTGAGTTTTTTAACGAACTAAGTATTGTTGTATTTATGCTAGACAATTTACGATATTAATAAAGAATTAATGTATGAATACTTATGTATGGTTATTAAAATCATATAATTATATTTTTCGAATCGAGACAACTTGAGATCTTAGCTATATACTGACAATAAGCTCAAGAACTATTTTGTAAATATAAACAATATCATATCTTAGTAAAAAATTGGAACACTTATTGTTAATAATTTAAATGTATTTTTGATTTGTGTAAAAAAGCACTTTATTAGTTTTTTATTTATTCATTTTTCATGATTGCTAGCCACAACCAATCTCGTCTCTTTTATTATCAATAGACAATTTTCAAATCGCAATTTTCAACCCATTTTTTTGTAATAAATTTTTTCTGTTTTTAGACTAATTTATGTTACATTTACGAAAAGAATTCTAACATCTCGAAATCCAATAATCAACAAGTCGTTAAATAAAAACTTGATGTCTTAGTCACTTACAACCAAGACTTCCGGAACTAGTTATATGCATAATCCAAACAATCCCCTATTTTGAAGAATCCTGCAGACTATATTGAGCTTCTTCAAGCTGCCCATGAACCATTGACGGTATATAAGCGAGAGGAGGCCACAGAGCAAGAGGGCAGAAGGAGAACGCGCTAGTTCCGCGAATATGTGGGTCAGCAAAATACGGAATGAATGGCCGTAGTGTCTTCTTCCTCGCGCCGCCCTGTCTCGTTAAGCTATACTGCTGTTAAGCAAGTCGTCGCTTTGCATTTTTAAAGTTACTGTAAACTTTTTTCGCCGAGAATCAATGGATGCTGCTTGCGGGCAAATTTAGGGGCTAAAAATTATAATAATTTTGGTTATACACCTAAAACAAAGAGAATTGAACAAGTGATCGTCTATTATTGTCCATTTAAAATTGTCGGTAACGCCGCGTAACCGCGTTCGCCATGCCTCGGCATTAAAAACCAAACATCAACACGAAAAAAGACAGTTACGTCTTCAAAGCAAAAGGAAGAAGCTCTAAGGGGAAGAGGGAGAAAGAGAGAGAAGAAAGAAAAGAGAGAGTCGCCGGAGCCGTGTGAACCGGATTTCACGTCGCAGCTGCGGCTGCGAGGGAGACGACGACGACGACGACGACGAAATTGACGTCAACGTCGTTTTCTCTCTTTTTGCTTGGAGAGCAAAGCATCGCAGCCCTTTGGAAAAAAAGAGTGAAGTAAATTGCCTTCTCATCGGCATATAAATGTCTTAGCGCTGTTGTTGTAGGCTTTTTTCTTGTGGGGGTTAAAAAAAGTTTTTTGAAAATTGCTGAAGACGGTTGGAGATATATAAGTATAACGGTGCAAGAGAATCGAGCTGGTGTGTTGTTTATCCTTTTTTTCTTTTATAATTTTTCGTATAATTAATTTTGGTAATATTGGCTCAAGATACAGCGACTTGAATAGACTTGTTTATTGCAAATTTTCAGTAATGGCAATTCCTAGTAAAAGCATCTAATTGCATTTATAATACCGGATATGCGACTGTCCCCTATCTGGACTGTATCTTTCGGAAAACGGAGTCCATTAGCACGTACCCATGAAACTCGGCTCCTCACTTTTTCGACCAAAAAGACGCGTGCTTCCGGCCCGAGCGAAATCCAGGAATTGTAAGGTTTTGATGAATCTTCTTCTTAATGTCCCATTATAACCGTTGCAGACAAAAGTTAATGGTTCTCATGATAAAAAACATCTTTCCGTTTTACTTTGAGAAATTAGTGCGAATTTTATAAAACTTTAAAACAAAATGTACTATATAATTTTTTATAAATGACATTTCGAGCTAGAATTGAATTTAAACGCGTAATCGATTACAATACAAAATCATCTCCCAAATACAAACCTAAAAAGCAATCCTCAAAACTAAACATTCAAACCTGACCGACCAAGTCGACTCCATTAGCCGCGTGACAAAAATCCTCCATTCCTCACGCTAACCCCCGCCAGGCCCCCAACAATAGAAGCAAAGCAGATCAAGTCTCGTTCGTCGAGGCGCAAAGTCGACAAAGGGATCTGAGCAATGGCAGACATAGAAAGAGTGGGATGGACCTCGGCTTTTCGGCAATGGGGCAAAGCGAGCGAGAGAGCGAATGGATGAGTTTTTTTCTTCAAGCCGCCTCTTCTTCATCGATCACGCGCGCGCCTTACAGCTGTCGCGAGGCTCGAGAAATATAATGTCACGCGCTGGGCGGAGTCCGTTTCCATTAACGAGCGCGATTTATAATAAACGCCTACTTTTTTACGCGATAGACTGGAGAGCCGAGGATGAGTGCTCTTTGGCTTTTTACGGGGGTACTGGAGTGGGTTGGGATTGAATTTTTAATGTGTACGAACGTATTGAGAAATTGTTTGTTTTAGTATAATATATAGAAAAATTGAAACGATGGGATGATAAACAACATAATAATTGAGATTATGTTATTATACATGGTTGTTTAAAAGAATCCTTTTTTAAAACATCGTTTTTTTAAACTTTTAATAATAATAATCTCTTTGTTAGAATATATAATATCCAACACGGACTATGTATATGATTGTCAATTTTCTAATATATTCATGTCAAAGTCTTTAAAAAAATATTGATCCTTAACAATTGAATAAGATCTATAAAAAATGTATAAAGCGTTGTATTAACATTGGTATTATTTTTTAAAATGACATTCTAAAATTAAAATACACAAAATGATTTAATCTACGTTAAACACTATTGATTTTTTAATTTTTTGCGCTTAATATTTTAATATTCCGTAATATAGTTTCCATATGATAAAGGTCAATACTGTTTTTATATATCCAGCAAATTTTAAAAATAAATACTTTCAGCTTTTAAAATTAAAATTTTTTTAATATTCTTTAATAGTTATGTATATTCCTGAATGATAAAGAATTTATTGATACTCCGTAAGCTCGCTAAGTATGGTCGAACAAAAACGTATATGCTAAATCTCGCTTTGATACATGAGCGATATTTTTCATGGGTACGCATTTTTGACTGCTAATGAATTTAAAATAATTCAATATATTATCATTTTTAAGGCATGCAACCTATACTCGGAAGCTGTGTTCTGTAAATGAAATCCACAATGTTTTTAAAGATTTTCAGTGTCGGACCAGGATATTATTTATTTAACTTTCAATTTTTCTGTTTACGTTTCAGAGGCTTTATTATTCTACCTTATCAGGGCGTCAATAATTAAAGTTTAAAATATTAACAATCGGTTAACAAATTTGACTATGTAAGAGGTTTTATCATCATTAAATTCTTCATCTTCATAAACGGCTCATGATAGGAGGTAATATAAAGCTTTGGCGAATAGCTATTGTCAGCGGCTATAACACCTCGAGTCACATCGCTTTTCACCATGGTTTTATATAGCTTCCTAATTGACGAGCTGTTTGAATAGACATGGAGGCTTTCGAATTTCGTTACTCAAAACCATCCATTATTAAATTTTATTTAAACACTGCTATTCCGTTAAAAATTTAAAAATTTTCTAAACCCAAAACGGCAGCCAAAAAAACATAAACATACGTCATTATGAAAATAGGCACAGCTCATCCCCGTAATCGGAGAATCGAGCTGTTTTTTCGGTAACCGACACGATTCGGCCACCGCTCGAACCAAAGAAAAACAAGCCCTCCGCAACTCCGTAGCAGCTAATCCCGCCGTAAACCTTCTCTCATCCAGCACATACTTACTTACATAGGGGAAGCAGTAAATTTCCAGCACGCGCGTACACCTCACGTCTAGCTCATCCTCGCTCATCAGGGGTAAGCAAGCTAACGGTTTCTCTCTGCCGAAAATTAGAAAAAGCAGCGTGCGAGCGTGGGAACAGGAACAGTGAGCGGCTGATGCACTTGGCGCGCGGCTCTTTTTGTCCTCGAGTAGCTACCTCGGCGTATACACGCAGGATCGAGGAGCTTTGACGGATCGGCCATCAGTCTTTTTCCTAAATGCGACGCGCTCTTGAGCTGTAGATGTAGCTCAAGTGGGCCTCGAAGGTCGTTCTCGAGCCTTTTTCGAACGGCAAAAACTCGTTAGGGAGTCGATTGATTCGTCGTTGACGTTTTTTTTTTCTGGTCTCTTGGTTTGGTCAATGGGTAGGATGGTTCGGGTTACTGACGAGGAGTCGACGTTTCGACGTTTTTCAAGCTTTTTTCGTGGGAGGGACGGGTGGACGTTTTGAACAATCCTGTTTTGGAAAATTAATTATTACGTTTCTGATTCTGGGTTACACTTTAGCTTCAGAGAATTTTCGGATCATTAGGTGACTTGATTGATTATTGATAAACGAAAAAGGTTTGCGCCCATTCTTTTTAATACCTATTTGTTTTCCACCCAACCTAATTTTCATAAATTAAAATTTTTCTTCAACTTCGAGATTAAAACTTCGAAGTGTGCAACCCGGCTCATTGAGACGCATCTTATCTCACTTAACCCGCCGAAGTAAAAAAAAAGTCCACCAAACGCTCATCAATCGGCTCAAACAAACAAAAGAATCCGACTCTCCAGCGCTGCTCTCTACCCACTCAACTTCCTGCGCTTTGAAATTTTTTGGCGCTCATCCCGATATCTGGCGATTTTCGGGCGCGCGGCGCCAGGGCAAAGCGAGCCGCGCCCGCCGAATAATCAAGCGTGTCTCCTCGTGCGCGAGCTCTCGTTTGAAGGCCCTCGCCGCTCTCTTACACTTAAGGGGGGCGTCTTGGTCATCGGAGAAGCCAAGAGGATAGAGAAAGAGAGAAAAAAAGAGGAGGAGCGCCCGCGGGAGGATGGCTCGCTCTCAAAGGCCGACGCGCGCCGATTCGAAAGTCGGAATGACAAGCGAGCTCTCTGGCTTATTTGTGCGTGGGGTATATCTCGAGGCTTTCTAATGTCTCTTGGTTAAAAATAATTAGTCGTAACTTTGAACTTTCCACGTTGAGCCGTTGTCGATTAGCCGGCCTGTGTACGCTCTACCCTTTAGGAAAATAAGCTCCCGTCTAGGAACCACAAAAACAAGGGGCCGATGAAAAACATTGAAAAAAAGTCACAAATTACCCGCGTCTCCCCCCTTTTATTATCTTTCATACAAAAACCAACGCGCTCACCTCCTTTCCTCAGGCCTTCGATCATCGATCGAAAATTGGATTTCCGCGCTCAAAGCTTCCGGCCGGAAATTACGAGGAGCCGAAAAAAAAGATAAGCCGTATACAGGGACGCTAGCAGCCTCGAGTCGCGCAGTTAATCATTGCGCCCTTTCACTTGTGGGCGCAAGCTCGCTCTTCGCGCGTCGTTAATCTCTGCGCGCTGCACTGGGAGCGGCTTGTATGTGCGAGTGTAGAGAGCGACTCCATTATCATGACGCGCGATAAATATCGAATAATTGAGGGAGATTTAGAGTGTAATTAATTTATTCGCTTGCCGGTTCGCTGAAATTTGGGAATGGCTTTGCGCTCGGGTTAGACGTGTGAGAAGGACAAATTTTATATGAAATTGAAATATGTGATTTTTTTTAGCCTATTAAAAATATCTAATTTATTAAATTAATAGATTAAGCTTCAGTTAGTTTCATGAGCAAAATGAGTTTAAATTTTTATATGAGAGTGGAAACGATGACTAGTTAATCAAATTTTTAAATAACCAAATCAATATGCAATTTTCATTTGAAAATTTCATGCACAAAAAGTATCGTTTAAACAAAATTGAAGAAAATCGAATAATGCTAAATCTCCACTAGTCCTCTCAACTAGAACCACGACTACACTGTCTACCTACACGGAAAGAAGTATTCACGGCTATAGCCTGGGACTTGGTTGGCACGGCTGTAGGCCGTGATTGTAACTGAGTTTAAGCCTGAACTGTCACGCCACCTACTATATGAATTTTGCGTTTAACAACGACTCGCACGCGCAT
>UELX01003141.1:0-25425 GCA_900480035.1 Eupelmus urozonus | reverse complement strand
CCTTATTACTATAATTAAGACAATTCTTATTTTTCATTAGGCATTAAATTAAACGCTGCACAAGAAAATTCAGCACGACTACATAGATAAAAACACTAAGCGAACAAAAATATTTTTATCGCATTCCACTAAAAAGTCATTGTCTTAGCTAAAACGTACGCTTACCTCCAGCCTCCTTTCCCAATCGCTTTTCCCCCTCGCCTCTCCTTGACCCGATCATCGCGATGGATGCCTGCCTCTTTCTCGAACGGCCTCTAACAAGGATCGCATCGGCGCGCTTAGACCCACTTCTTTTCTCAATGCGGATCGAAACGAATCTATATATCCAACTGTGACTGGAGCGCTCGCTTCTCTCTCTTTTTTTTTTCGCTCCTCTCTTTTGCGCGTGTCATTGCAGCGAGCGAGGCTCTTTCACTCCTTAAAGAGATTACACAAGGAATTTCCGCGCCACAGCTGCGCGAGGAAAACGATCGATACTTTTTTTTAAAGAATGGGAGTTCTGTTTTTGAGTGGGATTCTGATTAGTCGGGTCATTAGGTTTGGAGAGAAATTTAATTCTAAGAAAATGCATATGCGAATTTTCAGATAAAAAGCCAATGCAAACTTTTTCAATACCTTCCTTACTACCCACATTGTCAAATAAATTAATTTTCGTCCGAAAAATTTAACATTTGCAAATCTCAGAATCGAAGTGAAAAAAGAAAATTCGTCATCAAATAATTACGCCCATGTTTAACCCGACCAAAAGCATCCGCCAACAGCCGCCTCCGGCTATCTCCCATTTCCATTTTACAAATTAGAAACTTTCCAGGCGCGAACACGTAAGAGCCGCGCCGCAGAGAGCCGTACACTTGGCGCGTCGGATTTTCTTGGCGTGCAGGCTTATCGAGGACATTGGCACCAAGCGCTCGCGTAAGGGGCAATTAGAAATCGGCGCGCGGGTGTATACGCGTCCGCGAGTCGCGAAACCGGCTGGATTCGAAAAACAGCCGGGAATTATAATGGCTGTTTTTGAAAATTTATGTCAGCTTTGGTGTTTGCTGTGATTTATTTTACATTTTTTGATTGTTTATGTTTCGTGGAAATTATATTAACAATGCAGTGATAAGTAAGATGATTTATTAAAATGTGTCACTGATTTGTCACGGCTTTTTTTATACGAAATTGCACTGATGTCCCTGGATAAAGATGAAACAGTATTATTATAGTTCGTGTGCGTCCCTGGAATTAAGATAAATTATATACATAGTGATTTCAATGACAAAGAACGAACTTCTGCAAAAATGAAGAAGAAAAATTTTCGAGTGAAAGTTTGCTGTCTAAAATAGCTGCAAACATACAAAACGTAGAAATACATAAAGTGTAAAAAATATACTTCCTCAAGCGCAAAAAGTATTGCAAACAACGAGATCAAAATTTATGAGTTGGTTATGGACTGCGAGGCAAATGGTGCACATATATTTGTAGGCATACAAGTAGATAAATTCCAAGTCTGGTAAGACGTGATACTTTTATCAATAACTTTTCGATAAACATTCCATGCTTCATTTATCATTAATAGCAATAAAATTTCGGTAAACATTTAAACCGTATTTATTATTAATAAAATAACCTAAAGAAACTTAGTTTAGATTCTAGCTTTATTTAGGCATTAACGATCAAAGCAACGACAAAAATGGTGCCACTCGCGTCTCGGTCGAGCGCGCCTCTTTCGATATAGAAACACCTCCGGGGGATATCGCGCTACTAAAATGCGATTATACGGGCGCACGCTTTGCCAATGCACGACACCTTTTTTTTCCTCTCTATCGCTTTACGCAAGCTGTCATTGCGGCACACGACTCCTGCATCGTTTCTTTTTCTGTAGACTCGATTTCACGCTGCGCTGATGCGTTCGATTGTGCATATTTGCACTGTCACTCGGGCTGCTTTTGTTTTGGCATAGTTTAATTGAGAGAGGAGCTGTTTTTGTTATGCTTATTTTCGTATTGTTAGGCAAGTTTTATTGATGTAAGTGTGTAGTAGAAAATAAGCAATAATTAAACTATTTTTTAAAAACAGTACTTGAATCTTTAATTTTAGTTCTTAAAAACAAATTTTTTTATTGAGAAATTATCGAAGATTTAAAATTAAATTAAATTATTGCTTTTTACTTTTTTATAAAGAAAGTTTCGTTCAAAATCGAAAGTGTATCTATCGTAACTAAAATAATCAATTTTTAAATGCATACTGATTTGATCATTACTTTAACATGCAGTAAGACGACTTTCTTCAACTTTTTTAAATTTCAAAAAAGAGAATAATCAGATACTCTTTTTGGACTAGAAATCAATTATTATACAAGTTGTATTTATGAACTGCTTGGACGTGTTTTTGCTAATATAATTAAAACACAATCTTGTTAATCAACTTTCCACTGCTGAATCAAATAATTCCGACGTTATAATAAGAACTTTTTAGTAGAAAACTAGTACTTGTAATTGATCAAGTATTTGTTAACAAATCCTTCTTATATAAAGTTAATTACGTAATTAATCTAGTTTAATTACATAATAATAAAAAATTGGGTAAATTGCATTATTTGAACGATATGTAACGAATGTAATAGCAATTATAAATATGGATAACGAAACATATGCATACCTACATAGAATTTATAAACAATCCTTTTTGACCACTGCACAGTTTAATTAACATACAATCCTTTTATCAGATTATAAATTAAAAAAAAAATTTAAAAAGATAACTAACATTGTAGATGATAAAAATTTCACTTTTTATCATCTATATTCCAGGATTTCTCTAAAACCCCTGCATCATACTTAATCTACCTAAATTACAAATTACATAAAACATAGTATAAAACGTGTGCAGTAAGCACCTCCATATCAACCCATAAAAATCAGAGCTTTAAAACACACCTTAAAACGTAAAACATCAATATGCTAATTAACCGCAAGCAAAGCATTGCACTTTTACTGCTCGTCTGTCCGCCGGCGGTGATTAATCGGCGATCGATCGGCAAAGCCTCGATTACGCAGGTGTAAAGGAGGGAAACTGCGTCAGTCCGCGCGCGCAGACCGGATATGCACTCGTTAGACGCACCCGCGATGTAGAAAAGCTAGAGAGCCGGATGAAGCGCGCGTTTACGATGTATAGGAGCCGATGAAGCGCTACGTGGAAACACGGCTGCGATTAAACTGAGCGTGAATTAATTGATTAGTGATGTTGCGCAAGCTGTGGCCAAGCTTTTACGTGAGATTATCCGAGTTTTTTGCTACTTTGACTATTGTGAATGACTAGCGGGTAAAGAAAGAGAGTTTCTTTGGTTTTTATCTTTGTAAAGTTTTTCGAAAACCGCTTTTAAAAAAATATTTTCACGCAAAGCAGAGCATCAAAAGCCAGCACTAAAGTCACTCGGCACCTCAAACACTCAAGTCAAACCATACGCAGCCAGAGAAATGCGCAAGCAAAGCAGAGAACTTGACGAAGCTAACTGTAAGCCTCTACACACTCGGCAGCGGCCTCTTTAAATCCCGACCGTTAGCCAAACACAATCGACCGTAATATTCCACACAGCCGATATATATCCAGCGGCAATATCCAGCGCGCTCGGATATCCACGCGCGGCGGCGTTTAGATTTTATAAAACAAAGTGCGTGCGCGAACGTGAGAGAACGCGCAGGTAGACGGCAATTAAAAAGCGGAAAAGACGGACCAGTGCTTCGTTTCTGCAGCTGTATGTGTCTTATATACGAGTGCGCGCGAGGAGCTAGGTATATAATAAGGAAAATTGAAGATGGCATTTAATGATGTGTCATTATAAGAGTGTGCGCAGTGAAAACGCTTTTTTAACGAGAGTACGCAGCCCGTAAGGCTGCTTAATTGATATAAATCGCTATGCCGCGCGCGGAGAAAATGTGGGTGGGCTTTGTTATATGCTCCCGGGGAGTGTGTATTATAACTTATTTAAGTAAGCTATATGGAGGAGAGAATTGTAAAAATTGTAGAGTAGAGTGTGTAATTTATAATTTAGAAAAATAATTTAGAAAAAGTATTATAAATTATATAATTATAATATATATCGTACGTTTTTTGTTTATCTGCAGCTTTTTGTTCACAATGACTTAATTTTTAAAATTACTCTTTATTATCCTTTCTTTCAAACGTTTTTATTTGAAAAACTATAAGTACTTATGCAATTACATAAAATAAATGTTGCATCCAAATCAATCTAGTATTATCATTCCACGAAACAGCAAATAAAAACTAAATTATCTATTATCCGCCACCATAACTTTAAAAGCAAATTCCTCCGCAACAACCGCCACTTAAATCCAGCATAAACAAAACCTCCATAGGATTTCCTTAAACCCGCCGCACGAAAGGTGCAGAATCGGACGTAAAAAAAAAACATCCGAATCGTGCAAGTGCAAGCAGCGGTGTCTAAGAGAGGAAATCTCAGGCGCTTCCGCGATCGTGGACATACAATAGCGCGCTTGCGGCAGCACCGACGCGTGATCGGCGCCGATAATTAACAGATCGCTGCCTGCAGCCGGCAATTAAAAGCTGTATACACGCGCAGGCGCATCTCGCGTAACGGAATTCGCCTACACGCTTTCCCCTTTTTCGCCATTTCCTTTGCTGGATGTGGCAGCGCGTGCGCGAGTTGTTCTAATGTTTACTTTTAGTGGGAAGTTTGTGATTAGGGGGAAATCGCGGATACGTGAATGCGCTCGTTGGAAAAATTTATCGATTTTTCTGGATGGTTTTGATATGCAGTGCTACATACATTTGAATGTTTAAAACGAGCACAGTATTTTTATACATTATTGAATTATTCAAATTTTTCATAGACAGTCATAAAATTATCGAGTTCACTTTAAATGTGTAAGTCAATTTTATCACAAATAATAATACTAAATTATTGTTAGACCAATAATAATTCTATAATTTATATATGTATGAGTAAACAGACGCGATCGCCAGGGTATGTATGTTTGTTTTAGTGTAATAAAAAAATTGTCATCATTGAACATAATCACGTTCGACAAGAATTGAGTTATATTTCTGCCTAATAAGACGAATCTTGCAAATATTAAAGAATCCTTCGAAAATTCAGTATAGTACAGTCGCAGTATAAAATTTGACTCTCAAACGAAGCTAAGTTCAGATTCACAAGATGTCGCACACGCGGATGCTCACCTCCCACAAAAAAAAAACTTTTCCCCACATCGTCCAACTAAGCACCACACCTCCGTGGCCGTCGACCCTCGGATCGCCGGCCACGCGCTCCGCTTTCTAAAGTCAAGAAGAAGAGGCAGCAGCAGGTCTGACACTATTTCACCTCCCGCAAGAAGATTCCTTCTCTCTTCCTTTTTCTCTTCTCGAGCCGCGCAAAAAATGAAACGCTCGCCAGACAGAACGAAAACACACGTATACAGCGCTCGCATATATAGGGATGCGGGCGCTTCCGCCTCGAGATGCGCCCGCGCAGATTAAAAGTGAAAGGAGCTGCCTGCTGGCTCCTCTTCTTCTCCCATCTCTTTTGGCTTGCGTCTTTATTTTTTGTTTCGGCTGCTGGAAGAGCCTCGCGCTCTCTGGATCTCGTTTCTGTTTTGGCGAAGGTGAGATGAGCGGTCGAGAAGTTTCTGGCTCGGTTATGCGCACTTTGGTAAAATGTATGCGTGCGTGATAGGTTTTTTTGACGGGAAGAGGAAGAAGAAATTGAGAAGAGAGTAATTAATTAAATCGTTTGTGTGAGTGAGAATAACCTTCTTGTAATAATTACTGACGGCACGGTAAAAACGAATGTCTGCATGAATTATCAAGTTATAATTTCATCACTGATATTCGGCGAGTATCGCTTCTTCTTTTTTAAGCTTGTATCAGAGCGTCCTTCTTCGCGCATTATTCTTTACTTATAAAACATTACGATTGAAATAGAAATATTAAAATTTTTTTTATTATATACCCTTTAACTTATAGAAAATATAATATTATCTTTCGTAAATTAGCAATATTATTAAAGTTTTAAAAAGATGCTTGAAAATTTCACTTTAATATTATATACCTAGTGCACAGCATTCAAATTAGAGTACATACTTCATTAAGCAGAGGAGAAAGGTAGCACACTTTTTCTCGTTCATTGTAAAAATTTGAAAGTATAAAAATAAAAATGATTTCTATCTTCATAAATCATTGCTTAATTACGTTCGGATAAATAACGAAGGTAAATAAAAATTCTACAAAAGGTTTTTAAATTTCATAACTGATTTCTTACACAATTACACTTTACCAATTCAAAAATAAAATAATCAGGTTTTTCTATAATGATCCTACAAAAAATTAAAATGCGCGATTCTTTCTTATGTATAGGAACTAGCGAGCGCTCACATTTGCCTTCTATACATTCTCTTGACATGGCCCGATATACACATTCAGGAACATAGTAAGAGGAAGAGGCTCAAAGGTTAGATGCAGCACGTGCACTTCATAGGGAAAGTATTCACGGCGTGTACATCAGCCAAGCGCATGAACTTTGTTGCACTGATACAGCATGCGAACGAGTTCAAAGTCGATTGTCTTACAAATTGGCGAAAAGACGTTCTGAAGGATTTTTAATTAAAATCGTTCGAGCGATGTTTTTTTTAAACTAGTTCACGATTGAAAGTTTGGAATAATGAAACTGTGTTAGGATTCTGACTTGAAAATACTTTTAGAACGTTTTTAACCAGAATTTTAATAAAATTATTAGTTTTTAATTTTCATGTTACAAAATAATAATTTGAATCCTATAAAAAAATCCGAGATTAAAAATAATCAATTTTGCGATCACTTGTTACTTTCATTTGTTATAAACTCAAGTCGCTAATTTCCCAAAAGCTATGATCGTCAGTATTATAACTAGCAGTTTAAAATTGAAAAATTCTATACTTGTGATTCATAGAGCAAGGAAGCGAGAGAGTCAAGAGCAAATGAGAGAAGCAAAAAAGAGAGAGGAAGAAGTCACGAGTGTTCGCGTACTTCAAGGCTCTGTAATAGTTAGAGGTTAGTTCAGTAATGAGATGTTTTATGCTAGTTATAGGTTTTTAATAGTAATCATTACATTCATTTATTATACACAAGAGTTCCGACTATGACTTATTAGAAAGTAACTTACACTCTTAAATTTAGCAAATTGGTGTGTCTTGATTACTAATTAAATGTGTTTAATTTAATACTTTAATACTTTAATGTAATAATGCAATACTTTATTAAAACCCACAAAAGACATTATTATGAATAAGACCATGAATCATCCGCGCAACATTCCGTAAAATCGTTGACATTCTCAAATGCAATTTATCACAGTCTCAACATTGCTCGGGCACTATTCATCCTCTCAATGCCCACGTTTGTCGATCGCGCAAAAAGTTTGCGCAAGACGCTCGATTCCAGCTGGCCGGTAATGAGCCGTTTCCCTCACCATTACCGCAGTTATTAAAAGGAGGAGCCAGACGGCTACGCCCGCGGCGGCTTACGACACATTGTTGTAGAGCGCCTCCCGATGCGGGCTCTTCTACAGAGCTAATGAAGGAGTGCGTACGATCCGTGGCCCTGGGAGACTCGCTGGCAATTTTTTTTTCTTTCTTGTTTTAGCGGACGAAGTAATTTGTGATGGTCATGGGGGTTCGTGATGGTTACAAAGTGCTCTTTTGCGACTGTGCTTGGGTTGGGTTGAGAGAGTTGTAGTGAGTAATAGAGCGACGTGATACAATAAGTTTTTTTCACTTTGAATTCTGATGACTAAGCAAGTAGCAATATTTTATACTGAAATAAATGTCAACTAATAAGACCTTGTCGTTAGATTGCGATTGAATGAGATCAAAGTTCGACTGAGGGCACAATGTTTCAAATAAACTTCCTGTAACATGGTCATTTGTCAAGACTAAGAACGCTGTATACATTGTATATAGTGAACGAATACTGCTCTTTGTTCTTTGATAACCCCTTCGGATCTCTGTACTTACCATCTCAGATGAACGTTTTACAAAAACGGAATTATTAATTGTTAAAGGAAGAAAGAGAAAAAACATCAAAATCGGTATATTAGTTGTATAAATTTTATAAAATCGTTACCCTGCTGATTAAGTTGAATTTACTAAAATTTTCAAAGTGTGCACAATTTACATAAGTTCTCGAGATTTTTTAATTTTTTTGGCTCTTAAAAAGAAGTTACATTGACTAGATGTTTCACAATGCTGCTCATCCACACTAATAGCGTATTAAATTTCGTTCCTATGGCAGCAGTAGTTCGCCCTAAATAGCAGAAAATAAAAAATTATCAAATCTGTCATCTGATCTCAATTTTTGAAAGGAGTTCAAAAAAACAAAGATGTAATAGGTTTTTACGTTTAACCTTCACTAATGATCATATGTTAATAACTTTTTTTGAGGCATTGACCCAAGCTTTCAGATTACACCGTCAAATTTTAGTTACAAAGAAGAATCAGTTTATATACTTTTTAGAGTACTTATAAAAAATTGATTTCGGTCTAAAATTTTACGACACAAAAGTTGATCCGAACTTTCATAATTACTAAATGTGTAAAAACAACTTTTAAATTTTATGTATCAAGCCATGAATTTAAATAATAAATATATTACATTTTATATTAAATGAAGTAAAGAATTATTTTTACTATGTTTTCATTGTATATAAATAGATAGTAATGATAAGATAGTATTAATTATTATCCCGTTTGCTGATTTCTCATATTAATTATAATTTTCGCTTTTTATAGATACCTGAAATTACTATAATAACTCTTTTAATAAACTTTTCACTCTAATTATTTTCTTTACAAACGATCGTACAATTAGTTACACCTTCATTTTTCGCGACCCAAACATTAAGAATCATCAAAATTATCTTATTCAGTAAGACGCAACACTACTTTTATCAACGATTACAAGCAAGTTGTAATAAACAAACGTGTGAGCGGAAGGATTTCCAAACACTGCGCACAAACATCCGCGCAACAATCCACAGTACCAATAGCGTTTCAGAAATATTTGCAGAGCCATCGGCACCTGCGCAATACGCGCATGCATCACAATTATCGCGTAAGCAAATATAGATAATCATACATAATTGTCATGATCAATCAGGCGTGTGCGAGCTATTGTTGCGCAAAGCACTGCGATTCTCGAGCCCACACGCCTCGTTGCGAAGAAAAAATGTCGGTGCCGGCGCATTGGCGAAATTCTTTTGCGACGTTCCTCGCACCTTTGTGCGACAATGGAATGTACCGCGACAGTGCGAGCTTTTGCAAAGAGGAAACAACTGTTTTTGCTGTCTTCGAGTTGGAGATTTGAATGAGCCCTTGTTTTTTGCAATATTTTCAAAACAAGAGTGATTGTAAAGAATTCTTGAATGGTGGTTTGTTTTGGTTTCTTTGTTTTTATGAGTTCCGTTGATTAACTCGATGTACTAGTGAGGAAAATATTAAAAATAAACATTGGGTTTCGAAATATTTAATAGTTATTTTATAGTCAGTTAATGGTTTATAAAATAGATATAAAAAATAGCTATTTTCAGTTTCTAATGCTGGAATTTCTACGTAAATAAAATAGCGAGACTGGATGTAACAAAGTAATTTTTTTCTCACTTGCGACTCTGTTCCTTTATTAAGTAATAGAAAGAAAACACAATCATTTTCACTAAGCTGTTTATCTTCTTGTATATATGCAAGTATCTCAATATATTTTTAATTAAAACATCGAGTTTTTTTCTAAAACAATAGAGTGAAATTTCGACCTACTTTTTCCATGACATTTACATAACTTTACATATGATTTTCAAACGCCTATTCTTAACATTATACTTAACATAGAATAACAATAAATCATTAGTCGAGACTTCGAGAGTCAAATTCTTTAAGAACCATGGTTGTAAATATATATTAGTTTTTGAATTTATTCTTTCCCTACAAATTTACTTTTAAAAGACTTTAAAAAAGACCCAAGACAGAGTAACACTTAGCTAACACTCACTTGCAAATAGCATCATGGCGATACAATAACTAACGCCTGCTCGGCGTCAATGCACCTGAATGCGAATGAGGGTCGCGCAACACAATGCACCTCGGTGCATTTTAATTAATATTAGACCTATCGATACAACTTATACATAAACAAGTGCACATTGTGTATCCGTGTTGCGCACATTCATCGTTCGATGTGCAAGAAAAGTAAGACGGGAAAGTCTTTTTCATTCGATTTTGTAATGATTAATAACGCCTTAATTTAATCTAGATGGTTATTGAGATAAGTATTTAAATATCAAAGTTTCCTATTTATATAGGGTGAATGAATTTAAAGTTACATTTTTGTTTAACAAAATATATTTTATACACATTGGAAAATGTATATTTTTATCAAACATAATTGTTGACTTTTTTAGTACGCTAAGGTCACTTTATTTTATCATTTTATCAAGGAAAACATTAGAAAAAACAGTCTACAAACAGGCTCGCAAACATTCCTCAATGCAACACACATACAAGAAACAACTCGTAAAATATTGCAGAAAGCTTGTAAACGCATATTTCAATTTTTCAAATAAAGCGCACGCCGCAAATTTACGATTGAATCAAACGTACAAAAACATTAGCAAGCCCACATGTCGAAAAATCCACCTCCCACAGGCTCGTAAATATCCCGGCGTCACAAAGGCCTCGTTTCTCTCTCGTAACGATACGCAACACAAATCCAGCCGTTTCCATGTTTCGAGAAGTAAAAAATTCAAAAACCCGGCTCAGTGAAAGTTACTCGCCGGGGAGAAATTAGGCATATATACGATAAGGGAGACGCTCAACAGCGTGAAAACGATGAGCACATTACAAAGCGGGCGTCCCTGTTGCTAAGGAATAAAATGCGGGCTTATGGGTGTAAACGAAAGGCAGCGCGCGGGCGGGAGAAGCGTGCTTTCGTATTCAAAACGACGGCTAATTATTATTGAGAGAGATAGAGTGCATAAAGAGCCGCACGCAGTTGCGTAAGGCTCACGTTAAGTGCCAGGTGAAAATGAATTTTCCGGCTCTGAGTGGCGAGCTTCGATCGCTGCGAATGCATGATTTCATGGCTTGAGTAAGCTGACAGTCGTAAAAAGTGGGTATCGTTGCCTTACGGAAATCAATAATTAAGCAATTATAAGGAATCAGATTTTTCTCTTTGTACGATAGTAATAGAAATTGAAAAGTTGATTTGAAATCTATGTTGAATAATGTAGCAATTAATATAATTACTAAGTAAAAAGATCAATTTTATTAATAATTTATTATTTTTATATTTTCAGGTGAGTCCGATAAAGCAATTGAGTCTAGCCTCTCACTCCATACATTTTCTCGTAAGTAAAAAATACATTTTTAATCAAAACTAGTTAATTTTAGGTGCTCTCTCACGAGCGTAGATGTAACTGATTTATATTCGTTTAATGGCGCCGTGAATATCGTGTTTGAGCGTGAGACGACACGTGCCGTGCTGCAGCTCCGTAGTTCTTCGATGCATACTCCCGCGCGGTAAACAATCCTTTCGTTGTTAACTGCGCCTATTATTCATCCGACCGGTCAGTTAGCTATTCTTGAATAATTATGAGATCTTTAATAAGTTGAGCGGAAATTTTTCCATCGCTGAGATGTAGTATTCGAAGCTAAAATGCACTGTGATAATGAAAAGAATATTAAAACGGTATTGATAAATACTTCTTGTAAAATTACAAATTGAAGGAAATTCTTTAAAATTAAACTGTCATAAAACCAATAATGCAACAATTTACCCAAACGAAATTGATTAGCTCGAGCAATTTGCAAAAATTACAAAACATTTAAATTAATAATGCATGATTGTACGACTGTCAGAAGAGAAAATAATGATGAAGCGAGGCATAAGCTCTAATTTAATGAGCGCAGCCAAAAACCACCAACTGGAATAATCGAAAGTGCTCGCGTGAAATTATGTTAATGAGCCTTCTTCAAGAAGGAGCCTCTTTAAATTTAAATTTTCGAGCTCTTGAAAAGAATTCGAAAACCGGTATAAGCTAGCGAAGATGTTCCCTTTGAATACTTTCACACGGCTGTAAAAAGGAATGCTTTCTGCTATCAATATATTTAAGATAAAATTCCGTACTTTATTGAGGCAATGAAACGTTTGCTCGCGATCAATCGGACCAGTAAATTAACCTTTTTACTATAATTTCCATCTAGCTGTGCATTAAAAGTAAAATTTTATGGTAATTTGATAGTTTTTGAAAGTTTAATACGGCCGAATGTAGTTTAACTGCATGCAAAATAGACGTAATCATAACGATTACTGGGTCAGCGCGACCATTGACGGGATAACGCGGCAATTTGGTGCAGTAGGGAAAAAGCTAAAAGGACGTATAAGGTTGGAATTATGCGAAAGAGTCTGACTCGGAGGAAAATAATTCCGACAAAATCACAACTTCCTACTATTAGGGTTCTCTGATACACGAGGAAGTACTTTATTATAATTAGCTTAATTCCTCAAAGTGCCTGCTATTATACTATGATTTGCTCTGGTTATAACATGTAAAGCATATGTATTCATTAAAAATGTTTTGTAACATGAAAATGCTCTTACGTTTTATCTTTTGTACTGATATAAGAGATTCGGCTGAATTTTTCTGGAATTTCAAGTAATACCTGCGAATTTATCCAAGCTGCATTTAATTTAATCTTATGAAATTCGCACGAATCAGGTTTATGCAGGACCAAATTTTCTGTCAAAGGATTAAGTTAGAGTTGAATATTCATCAAACTGATAATTTGAGTAGTGAAAAGTAGTAATTACTTAAAAATTTGAAAGACTTATAGATAAATAAGTATATTACACAACACATCGACATAAAAATCAGCTTACAGCAAATCAATCCAAACTCTTACCCAACACCTAAAAAATCTAAAAAAACCCACCAGAAGTAAAAGTATAACCTTCCAACCATACACACACACACACATCCCTCAGACCTTCAACCATAGAATATATTCGGAAAAAGCTCGACTGTCGGCACAAAGATCCTCTCCCGCCATCCACATCCTTTGTTGGGAGTCTGGTCTGGCTACACACCGTCTTGTCTCCCCGTCGGATCTTTCTCTCCTCTTCCTCCGTCTTAGCAGCAACACAGCCGCTTGGAGGTGTGGTTGGTCGCGCTCTCGCGAGTATATAAGTATACAAGAAACAGGCTGCCGCTGCTGGGCGACCTCGTTTGGGACCGGCTTGCTCTCCGCGTTATTACCCGAGATGTATGCACGACAAGCTGTTCTCTCTCTCTCTCTCTCTCTGTCCGACCGCATGATTTCGCGCGAGCGCTGGTATAAGAGCGTTTAGGGACGAGTTTCGCCTTTATAGGAGGAACTTGCCTGTCAAGGATGCTTTAGAGCTTGCGGAATTAAGTGCAGGAGCAAAGGTACAGTGCGGATTTTCTAGTGGTTAACACGAGACTTTTTAAGGGTCGGGTTTTATTTGTTCTATAGAGCCAAGTGCAGGATTAGAGGACGGGATTGTAAATAACGCTAATGCATTTGCAGGAATTAACAGGATGTACGATCGAAGTACAAGGAATAAATTAGGCGACGTTCACCTCAGCCCGCGCAGTTTTATCTCCGACAGTCGCAATTTCTTCTTGGCTGTATGATTTGTGACATGTGAAATTACAATCGCTACTGTCACAGCTGAAAGTAACGACCTGTAATAACAGTAACCGCTGTCACAGTTTTAATTGTCTTTCTGCCCGTGGCGAGCGCTGATTTATCAACTTGCAGTTCCC
This sequence comes from Eupelmus urozonus, assembly GCA_900480035.1. Lineage (NCBI taxonomy): Eukaryota > Metazoa > Arthropoda > Insecta > Hymenoptera > Eupelmidae > Eupelmus > Eupelmus urozonus. The sequence goes on along the minus strand of UELX01003141.1, from coordinate 11,594 downwards.
TGAGCTATTATCTTTTATCTATGTGTAACTGCGGGCTTTGCAATTAATTCTCAATCTGCCGCTCTCTCTGCACTTTAACTATCTGTAAAATAATGACCTTTTCTGATTTCGCCCGCTAATCTGCAGATTACATTAATTTCTAACTGTATAAGTTCATTATAAAATTTGAATTTCTAGCAAAATCATTAATACAATTTTTTTAATTCATTCTAATATAACAAGCACCAATTACTTAATTAAATACCACATAGCGCAAATATGATTAGCTTCTCACTCGCCATCTTAAAACTGATCACACCGTAGCTCCAACCATACTTTAAACCTAACCCACAATAAATTAAAATCTTCCAACACATAAACCCGAGCCTGTTAATACCTCCTCGACCTCGAACCTAAAATCCAAACTGCCAATAATCAACTAATCCGCTCGAAAAAAAGCCGAGAAAGACAGAGAGACTATCCGAAGGACGCGGCGAGGCGAGCCGAGTGTCCGCGAAACCGGAAATGCCTTAGGCGCTTGCACACGTGCGCAGTCGAGCGAAACTAGTTTTCGTCCATCGTCGTCACATTTGTCATATCGCCCTTGCGCGAGCGAGTGTAATTGGCTTCGCGCGTGTGAGTGCGCTAATTTTGCGCAGCTGCAGCGACAATTTACCGTTCGCATATGTGTGAGTACGAGAGCGAGGAACTGTTTTAATTCGAGTTTTCGCGGGTTTTTTTGTACTGCGGGTTTGAAGCGTGGAATGCGAGGAAGCGTTTTTGCGTTTTTCTTTTTGTTGGGTTGCTGAATGGAATTAATTGTGAGATAGTAGTGGTCAGCGGCGAAAAAGAGGCTTGTTTAAATTTTTGCCAAAACTTGTTTTTAACATTTCAAGTACATAATTTTATGTGCACATTCCACATTTCGAAAAAGGATTCTTCAGTTTATATATTTATAACGTTGTTAAATTATTTTCTTTATAAGAGTGTAATTCTATATTGGAATCACTAAAATTTATCATAAAGCCAGAATCCAGCATTAAATTTGCGTTTAATAAACATGATAACTATAATTTACAAATTATAAATAACGGTCTTCCGAGAATCCTTATATATTCAAACCCGTAAAACAGCTTTCATAATTGATGCAATGTATCTAAATTATTTCTCATTAATTATGCAGGTAATATAACTATCAGTTACGTTATCGTACACGTATATAAGTAATACTCGTCCTAATAAATAAAAAATATGTATGACTGTTTACTTTCCGCGCAAAAACTTATAGCTGTGGAAACATCTAGTTAGACGCGTCACGAAAACTTGAATTAGCTTACTTCCGATTGACGTTTTATTATGACTTCCTGCTAAGTGGCATTTAGTCACGGCAAAGTATCTCGAGGAAGTGTTAATCATCGGTTCTGTAAATCAAAAAGTGCAAACCTGTCGATCTACTTTTTAATGAAGGCAGATCAAACAAATTGTATTGCACGTTGAATCTTTTTTTATCGAATACTGTGTAATCAATAACATAAATTAGTTCAATACGTCTGTGCCAGAATCAAGTTTTTTTTTCGTTTTGGTGAAATTACATTTTTTTGATGCCTTTGCAGCTGCATCTCTCCCCAATTAATATTGTAATAATATTAGCACAAATTTAATTGAAATTATAAATTATTATTCTTAAGGCACCGAGCAACATAAAGAGAAACGATTATTCAGCTTCCTTACTGCATAGCTGTAAACGATCTTAAGTTACGCGCTTCAAAAACTTTTCCCACCCATGCAAGTCTCACAATATTATGCTAATCAACAAAAGCAATCCTAAATTACTGTAACCAAAGAATTTTCATAAAGTCAAATATTTTGAGGGCGAACAGCAGCTCTCGTATCCACTTGTTTGCTCAGCAAACACTATATACCTGCCGCTTCTTTTCCGCGAGCGCGCGCTTAACGGAATCTCCGCGCTCGGCATTAAAATAATAAAACGCTCGAATGAGCGCTCGTAAAGTGAGCGCGGCCCTCGTACATGTGAGCGCACTTTTTCAGGCTGAACTTTTGCGCGCGAAACGGCATGAAGTCATTAAACGCGCGCTTATACACGTCTTTGCGCGCGGTTGATTCTTATAAAATTTAAGGCCCCTCGCCCGATAAAAAAGCGAGATAAGCCAATTTGGCCCGGGGAATTTATATGGGAGGGAGAATTCGGGCAGAATTAAGGGATCGCGGACGCTGAAGGACATAAACGTGCCGGGCGTGCCTGCGAATTAAAAGGCTCGTTATGGCTTTCGGTCTCGCTGGCTTGATCGCGCTTATTTTTTCATTATCATCGTTATTACCGCGATACTCCGAGTGGATTGTCGAAGAATAATGACGTCAGGACTATAAAATTGAATCTTAAAAGCCGTGTACCTACAATTTCATTTTGCAATGCAATTATGCGCGAGCTGTTGTTTGTAATGCCTTCCTCGTACTGCTGTGAGCGTTAAATTATTTTGAAAACAGGTTAATAAATGTTCTGCAGTTAAATATTCTGTTAAATTAAATTAATAAATCAAATAAAATTAAATTAATAATTTAACCACAAAAAATCATTTGTAAAATTAATTCATATCATATATTTTAAAAATTAAAAAGAAATTGACTTTTATACAACAAAGTCGTATTATGCATAATTTATTTAGCACCTGAATTCACATTTTACATTACCAGCAACATGACTTTGCTATTATAACAGCATCAGTAAAATGCCTCTGACATTCAGAGAAAAAAAAAATCCCAAGAATCGAACAGTCTGAGAAACCGTCCCTTCCCGCAGAATACATCCCCGTTACTCAAATCCGTGTCAAGCACTCAAGCCATTTCTGGGCTCCATTGTCAGGCTTACACTCTTGCATTGCCATTATCACCGTCGGCCCGATAACCGCGAATATCCCGCGATGATGATATGCTGCGCTGCGGCGGCCAGTGCAGGATGATGATGAGCTTTTACATCGAGATTGCCGTTCGCCTTTTTTAGGCTTCAATTTGCGCCGCGGCCACCGACGCTGCTTATGTGCGTGAAAAGGCAATCACGCGGCTGGATTGACGGCTTTCGCAGAGGTTGTCTTAGAGCGGGGTATTTTATTGTTCGGACGACTCAATTGTCTGGTTTTATTGTGCCGGTTGATGAGTTTTTAGTAGGTAAACATTTTTTTGGTACTTTCGCCTACATTGAAGCTTTAGTATGATCTATTATTATTAAATAAAGCTATTTACTTTTAAATATCAATTTTTTATTAAAAAAAGTTTATATTTACATTAGAGATTTTTCATTATCTGTTCCAAAATTTGTAGAGCCTAAGAGTCAATACACAGGCTCAGACGAAAGTAGCAAGTCAATGACCGCATAATAAATCGGCTCTACCGATCCACCATCTAGAAAAATTAAGAAAAAACGAATAAAGAGAAAAGCAAAGCCAAATATTCGATGCATTCAGCCTCGCGATTTATACCTACGCAAAGCTGCGCATCCCCGCCGCTTCTTGAGACAAGACAATCTCCCTCTCGAGAATTCTCGCATCTTTGCGCGTACGGAGCAAGCGTAAGGTTAAGTCTCGTTCCCGTAGAACATAAACTCTCTTTCTCTCCCGCTTTTATCTCCTTGAACCACCGCCAAGTGGGTTTGTAAACCCTGTCGCTGCTGGCCCTCGCGCTGCCCGAGGTATAAGCGCGGCTTTTCCCTCTTGCGAAACAAAGGAAGCTGCCTGGCTACCGCAGAGTATCTAGTAAATTTTTCGCGCAGCTGATGGCTGGGAATTTCTGCGACTGCTCTGGGGCTTTTAAAAATTCTTTATGCTATTTATGTCCTGCCGCTTCTTAAATTAAAAGATTTAGTGGGTTTTGCTTTGGTCATCTAGGATACATCCGCGTAAGATGCAATAAAAAGAAAAGTATTGCATAGATCAGGAATTAAAATTAATACCGTTTTTACAATCCCATGGCGACGTTTAAATTCAATCTTATGCATCAGCTCTTAAAATTCCTTTGTGCACGCAACGAAGTTTTACGACTAAACTCAACAATTATCATTATCGCATGGATTTTAAAATATCACAACAAATTGCGAGAAAAGCCTTATTACGGCAAAACTACCGGTAAAGCACCATTTTCCTGGCCGATAGCGTTGGTTTTACTTTCACGAGTAGCCAGCCGGCGCACTCTCGTTCTTTCTATTATGCATTTTCAAGAATTTACGTATAGCTTGCGAGCGCGGCTCTCTCGAAATGTCGAGCCCCGCCGCGACTTAATTGCCGCAATTATTCAATTTACTGCGCGCGCAGACATCAGCTCTCCGCTCTCTGGACTTTCATCCCAAAAGGTCATTCGCGCCGGCGGTTTATCTTCTCTACGATCCTCGGCAACGTTTGCTAGTTATACGTGCATTTTAATGAAATTAAAATTAATGATCGGAATTTTGTAATAATGGGCAATTTAACAAACTAGACGGTGAAAATTTTTTAAAAATTTACAAGTGGTTTTAAATTAAGGCGTGGTGTACCATGTATTGCCTAGGTAGAGTAAATGTAAAAGTTATTGTATTAATTAATGTAAATAATGTAATGGTTTGTTAACGTATTATATGGTTTCGATTATCAAACTCACTTGCATAAAAGAAATAGTTATTGAAATAAAGTAATAAAAAAATTTTCATCGGCAGACTTTATTGAAATGAGTGATAAGAAGAGTAGACGATTAAATATGAATCAGCGTTCATATTCTTCGAATGATTGCGAAAATTAGAGTCTCACTAGATAACCGATAACAAAAAATTCATAAAGCATAACTCAAGAATGCAAAAGAGCGGCATGCAAAAAGAAATACTTTAGTTTGTCAAAATCTTGATAAGCACATTAAAAAAGCCACGGCATTAGCATTTTCAAGAAAAGCGCATGAAAAATGTGCATAAACATTAATGAAGCGCGTCGTGAGAGAAAAATAAGCAGAAGAAGCTCTCTTCTAAGAAGGTACATAAAGGGAGCAAAAGAATCGTGGGAAGCGATTTATTATGAGAAAGCAATTGAACAAAAGGGAGACTTATCGAGCTCGCGCAATTACATGTGGATAAAGTGTGTATATATAAGCGCTCGCGCGGAATATCGCACTGAGAGAGCGCGCCTTGAACTTCGAGACGTCAGTTGCTGAAAGCCTGCTCCCGGGTAATTGCGGCCAATTGGCTGCGGTATGGAAAAAAAAAGGAGTAGTCCAGTAATATAAGCGAGCGCTCGTTATACGACGAGCAGCCAAAGGCGAAGCGCTAAGAACACACGCGATCTTTAAGCTCGAGAGTTCTAGGCTGTATTTTTGCAGGCTATTCTTTTCGGGATTTATGGTAAATGGTGCGGAATGATTTTTCTTTGCAATTTTGTAACTTTGTAACAGCGATTGGAGAATAAGAGAGGATTGAGATGGATTGTTTTGATCCATCGATTCTTGGATCTTTTAAAAGTGGCTTCGAGAGTGTATTTGTATATTTTAGCTGTTTGCTTTTTGTAACTGTAATGGGTCATTTAATTAAAAGTAGTGTGGGCATAAAAATAAAAATCTCTTTTGATGACATACTTTTGCAATTACACTCAATATATTCGCTTTTTCTTTCGGAATTGCTCTCTTAAATTCCTTTTAATGGCGCTCAATTTCTTTTTCCTCATGTAAAAAGATTTTTCAGTTTTTATGATAACGCTTTAATTAAATTTGACATAAAATTTCATGTTAATTTACATAATGTTAAATTTTACATTGAATGAAATTTCTTGTTTTTTTAGCATCCCTACTTTCCACTATCTCAAACTAAATTCGCTCAAAAATAACATTCTTGCGCAGTTTATTAATAAAATTATACAAATAACGTTAATAAAGCAACCATACGCGACATTCGCACCATCACCTAAACACCACCAATTCCCAAAAACAAAACAATCAAACCTCAGTAAACTCGCGCGGTTATCTTCAAAGAAGACTATACACACCAGCAGAGCGGCCACCGCAATGTCACTGACAGTCGCTCATCTCCCACGCACGTCGTTTCTTTCGCATCGCCGTGGGAACGAGCCAGCGCGACTGCTGCCGCTTCGCGATTACACCTTTTACACGCGCGTACTCGCGCCTATAGATGCATACGCGCGTAATGTTGAAAAAAAAATGGCGAGTTACGCAAGTTGTAATTGTCGCGCACTCTACATCAGAAAGGAAAAAGAATAAAGGAACGGAGTTGGGAGGAAACGCTAGCAGAGCGCGTGATTTTTTTCTCTAGTCACTTAATTATATGTTGGTAGGAAGAATGTCAAGTTCTACGTGCACCGTTTGTTTGTTGTCCGGTATTTAGGTGAAGTATTCCTGTGGTGTGTTTACTAGAAACGAGGTTAGAGACTGGACTACAAAAAAGTTGCGGGCGCAAAAATATTTACAGTTTGAAAAGGGCCTGCTTTGCAAAAATGTGTAAACAGTTTCGTGCTGTCCGATTTTAAGTAGTTTCAGACTTTAATTTAAAACTGAAACCTTATTTACATATTTTTTTTTTATTTTACAAACATATACAAAAACAGTTTACCAACTTACTTCTGTACTGAATTATGTAATAAACAAATCTATCTACCATCTATTTATAGAAATTAAATTCTTATTTTCTTCAGACAGCTGTCTCTCTCCTCTATCAAACTTAAAACTCTAATCGATTGAAACCTATCATCGCCTCCCTCGTCGTTTTTCATCTGTAACTCGCACCCCCTGCAAAAGGAACGGCTGCTACGACCGGCTGAAATTGACCTACGTGCGAAAATTCCAAGCAGCGCGTGGAAACAGGCACAAGGAAAGAAAAAAGGGAATAGACGAACTAGCTTACCGCAGAGAAAACAAGCAAATTCCCGCGTAAATTTTATGGCGCGCTAATTTTTATCTTCTCGTTGACTTATGGGCGCGCTTTATCTGATAGCGCGTAGGTATTTTTTGAGCGCTCACTCCTTTATTGATTTACTTTCGTTAATCTTTGCCGATTACGTTTATGTAACGTATTACGAATCTCTAAAGCTGCTTAATTTATGGATAAATAAAATTCTATCAGTAGTTACGTAGTATTAAACATTATTAATAAACCAATATCATTAAATATTATTCTAGCCTGCAAACTCAAAAATTAAAAAAAAACCCTGTTTTAAAAAACCATCAAAATAAAATAAAGAAAAGCATAAAATATTATAAAAGCCAGCGGCTCGGAATGCAGCGGCAGAGCGCAAGGCCTCTTCCTTGTGCCTCGAAGAGCCTCTTATATTGCGTCGCGCGCTCGCGCGCACCTAGGGAATGCGTAAGAGAAGGCATACCTCGAGTGTCGGTTACGTCGTTGTCGTCGCTGTCGTCGTATCGGCCTACGTCGTCTCGTCTTGCGCGCGAGGAGCAAAGTCGATTCCCGCTTCGTTTTGTTTTTCTGCATGCCTCGAATCCGATTTCAGAGGGGCTGCAATTTTCGTGACGGCGAGTGTGTTTGCTTGCTGTCGATTGAGTTTCTCGGTTTGAGTGTCTTTAATTTGTGTGAGGGGTTTGTAGATTTTTGTGAGGTGGTCATAATTGTTTTCATTTATGATTTGACTGGTTTACTGCGATATTATGACTGACAAATTTAAAAAGATAAAATCCGAAGCATCGAATTGAATCGGTGTCAACGAGTTTATATTATGATATTGAAATACGACTATCCAAAATTTTTGTATAATGAATGGCTTTTTAATGCAAAGTATGAAAGTGAAAATGAGAAACCAGTTTCTTCAAAATAAGGTTAAAATAGGCACTTTCGACCAGAAATCAAATTTTATTCATTTATGTTTACTTATTTAATATTATAAATTATTCAGAATATTTATTAATGATAAAGCTTTATTAATGATATTGCTTGTCACTTGATATACGGTATTATGGAAAGTTCACTTTTTGTATTTCTCAATAAATCAAAAATTTATTTTTTATTTCTCTTTTTCTGTACGTAGCAAACATGAAATTTGTGATTTGTTTACTATATTTGATGATGCAAAAATCACGAAAAAAGTCAAAATAAAGAAAATCTATTAAATGTTATTTTAATCGGTGATGGTATCGTAAATTAGTGGTGTCAGCAGCTTTATATTTGCCAGCATAGCAAATTAACGATACAAGGGCGGCTAACTACGCGCGCATCAATCTTACGATTTTATACGAAGATTACAACTCAAGCTGAGCAAAAAGTGCTTGATTTATATTAAGATATAAAACATACAGCCTTTTATGCTTCATTCCTTAATAGGATTATTACAGTTCCAAATACTAGAAAAAAATGATCTTTAAATTATACTTTGTTATTATTCAAAGATTTTCTTTTACAACTGTTATACAAGAATTTTTGAAAATTATATCTTAATTATGCGTAATCATTATTCTATAATAGATAATATTGCAGTACAAATTAGCAATTTAAAGTTTTTGTAAACTATAAGAATGTTAAATTTGCAAAGCGAACTATACAATTATAAAAGAAACAGTACACCTGTAAACTTAATAACAAGCCTTCTCAATACTCCAGCAATTTCAATAATCCATCAAGCCACTCATATAAAGAAACTAACCACTAACGCAAATGCCATCCTCTTAGAAAAGCCACCTCTCGTCGCAAAGACTCAAAGACTCAAAGAGGCAAAAAATGCAAATGCCTAAAACAAATTTGCCCTCATCGCATTCCCCAGAGAGCGAGAGAGAAAGAGCGCAGGCAACAAAGAGCTGCTGGCTCCGGTAAAGTAAAAAAGGAAAAATCCCCGGCAGTTAGCGCTCGCTGCGAAGCTGCTGCTGCTGCTGCACCTCTCCTGCATATGCAGCCGGCTCGCGCATAAAGTCGCAATTTATTCCCACACGTATACGTATCTATATATAATACAGGCACAGGAGATTTCCCTCCCTTTCGCCTTTCCTCCTCCCGTGCGGCAAAGCCCGTTCAAGGCCTCGCAGAGCGCGACACTGTATATAGCGGCTCTTTCGATGTCTAAGCGTATGTGTGTGTGCAGTGCTAACTTGCTGCGCTCAGGTTCTTTGTTCGAAAACTACAGGCGAGAGAGAGAGCCGAGCGAAAAATCTGCAGAAGGAGAGAGGTGAAGCCCCTCGGGCTTATCGCCAATCATGCGAGTATGCCGGGCCTGATTTTCGGCACGAGAAGAAATTTTTTATTTTTCGTTTACTCGATGCTTATTTTGACTTTTTCGGAGAAGCTCGAGGTTAAATTTTGCTCTCTTACGGTGCGCTTTTGTATTGAAGAGCTCGGGATGTGAAACGATTAAGCAGAATTTTGGACGGAATAATTGATAAGAGAACGAGGCCGGGGAACATTAACGAAATTGCATACTTGTGTTGTCCGAAAATTGCTCTGTACTTACAGTTTTAAATTATTCACTGATTGAAATTTAATTTATACGTCGAAATATTCAAATTCTTGGAGTTTAATGTTTTATCGTGATGATGCTTAATTACGATTTATTAAAGAATTAATAAAACATCGTGGCTTCGATGGTAATCACTGAATTCCATTCATTTAACTGTAATTATTATTAATTTTGTTGATGCTAGAGGACTTACGGATATATCCAATACTTTATGTATATTCAATACGTTGTAAAAAATTGAAATTAATATTTTAGATCAACGTGATTGATGAATGCTTAACGACTGTAATATTTAACTTACTACGTGATCACGGCGCACTCACTGGTCATAAGAATATTACAAGCTTTATTATTAATAAGCCATCTATTTCTATTATTTCATCCTGTCAAAATAAAAATGCAAAAGCGCAAACCTTCAAGAAAATACAAAAACTATAAATTACACTACATAATATTTTTAACGGCAAAAGGTTGAAATTTCATTACACCCGCGCACAGGCGCGCGCCGCTCGTTAACATCAATCGACTTCTTACGCTCGGTAATTCAGTAACGGGCCAACGTAAGATCCAGGAGCATTGGAGCCGAGGCCAGAATTTCGATCGGCGTCGATGCCGCGCGCTGGCTCGGGTCGATGAACCGGCGGCGCTGCCGCGCGTCAGAAAACGCGCCCGGAATGCGACTAGTTCTTCCGCATCTAGAATCCCAATGTCCAGTTCGTCTCCCTTTCATTTTCCGAAACTGTCCCATCGATTGAAGCTAACCGGCGCATATGCTTTTCTTGCTTGCACGATTGTAGCTAGTTTTTAGAAATCCTTTCCAATGGTTATTGAGTAGCAAAAAAGAACACGGCACACGTACAAAATAACATTGACTACTACATATATATATATACGAGTAATAAAATTAGTTCCTTGTGTTCTCGTATATATAGATATAGCAATTAATGATATTTTTCTACTTATGTATCTTGTTCTTTTTCTGTGTTAAAGGCCGCAAATTTTAATTTAGAGGTTACAGCGTCCTTAGACAACGACATATTCACCCATCAGTCAATAACTCTTAATTATTTTAAAGAATTAATCTTTATATATCTATTTCTGGATCAAACAGGATTTAGGGCAGGAAAGAATAAAATGATAAAAACAAAATAAATGACTTTAATTTCTTTTTTTTTAATAATGATTTATTTGTTTCGAAAGTTATAGCATTACTACTATAATAATACTTTTAACTTATCAAAACGTATAGAAATGTATATATTACAAATCAGCTTATTCGATTTTGAAGTACATGTAAAAGCACTGTCAAAATAAATATTTAAAACAAAATCTGTAATAATCTCATTATCATTTACGAATAGATTTATTTCAATTCAGAACATTCGGTTATCGATCTTTTTAGTGTGAACACGAGACATAAATAGTTGAAACGGGCTATTACTCTGGAACAAAGACATTATAAATACAACAAAAAATAGAATTTTAACTTTTTTATTATTTAAACATAACTAATAAATTAGTTTAAATTTATAAAAAAATTTCAGCTATCTTATCAAGCGTGCTACATAAAATTCAATTAAAAACATGAAAAATGATATTAAATATCCTACTACAAGAAAATAAACAAGCTTTAAATTAAATTTTAGTTTATCGAAGATGATCAAAAAGCTTAGTACAGATTTAGGAGTTGATAAAACATTCAGTGCTAAAAAAAATTGAGTCTCTCTGTATCTTCTTGTAAATCTGTAAAACATATGAATAGCATTATCGTGCCAATAATCTACAATACCAGATTCACATATCCGAAGTATTATACTATTAAATTCATGAATATACGGTGAATGTCTTGAAAATAATATTGTAACCATAGGAGGAACCACCTCTTTTAACAAGTTACCAGAGTATTTTCCGGGATTCAGTGATAAAATTAAATTAAACATTCTCGACTCATAATTATGACTGATACACGTATTTATTTGGGTAGTAAGCGTATTAGTGAAACAACTTAAGCTATCATTTGCACTTTTAACTTCACTTGCATAATTCAGTAAATCCTGCAGTCCATGATCTATGAGATCCTGTCTTGTTTCACTATCTATGTATAAATGAATTCCTAAATCCTTTATGTCTTGAACAGATTGAAGATGATCCAACTTTGGAATATTTAAATTTATATTTAACAGG
>UELX01003139.1:0-25427 GCA_900480035.1 Eupelmus urozonus | reverse complement strand
GATGTTACCTATGCTTGAAAAATATTACTTTACTAATATAAAATAGTTAAAAAAAAATTTTTAAATTAGAACTTCATATTTTGTTGCTAGTTTATTAATCAATAATTAATTATATTAAAAAGGGAGTTATTATTATTTGGCTTCCTACATAAGTTCGTACAGTTAATTATGCCTTAATAAATTAAGTATTAAGAACTCTTTCTGATCTCCGACGCATGTTTAAACATTAAATCGTTAATTTCTCCAAACATGGAAAAGTGGATAAATTGAGTTTCTATGGGAAGCCACAGATTTTGTAAATAAAAGAATTTTAATAGTATATCTAATTAATAATAGTTTTTAATAAATACCTATTTGAAAAGCATCTTTTATAGTGATCTCTGTGCTAAAAGGGGAAGTTTGCAAACATTATGTTCAACTGCAGCAGCACAGTAATCCTGATGCGTAGATATATGTAAACGCATGTATTGTATACATATAAGTATAAGGTAAGGTTAGTCTGTTTAGTTCGCCATTTAGGCGGTACATGTTCAGAGCTTCAGACCGGCACAAGTGACATTTACATCGATACCAGTTTATTGAAAGCAGTGAAAAATGTCGTTTGAATATGCGTTTAACGAATTAAATGATACTTTCGACGAAGAAAACGACCATGATTTTCGTGCTGGAGATCCAATAATATTTCTTGTTGATGGAACGAAAGAAATGCACAAAAATGATTATTTCAAGCAATGCCTTGAGGTAAGAGAAAATAAGAAAAATACATTATTAGATTAATAATCAAATTATGTTTGTGCAGACCTATAGGAATATCGTCAAACAAAAATGTGCTCATAACCGAAAAGATAAGATGGGGCTCATCATTTATGGTACTTCAGAAACAAATTGTGATATTGATAATATAATGGTACTCCAACCATTTGATTCAGTAACGATTGATGCTTTAAAAAGTATACAGAGTATACGTAAGTCAAATCAATATTTTTATATTTAGATCAATCATTAAATTTACTTTAATACTTTTTATTGATTGCTTTATAGTGAAGGATGATATGGATAAGTATAAACAGTTAGCTTCAGATTCCAAGAGCCCATTGTACGATGCTTTAGCACATGCATTTCAAATAGTGCACAATAATAAAATCAATCCAAAGGCTCGAAATATTATTTTGCTTTGTACTTCCAATGATAATCCTTGCTCTGATGCTCCAGTTGAGCGACGACGTATTGAACATTTAGTGGCAACGTTTAAGGATGCCCAAACTGAATTGCATGTAATTGGATTATCTGATACATGGGATGATGAACTTTATTATAAAGATTTGCAAATAATATCTGGAGCATTTACTAATGAAGATTATAAAAGAATTCATCTAAAAGATTTTGAAGAAATTACATTAAATCCTGCTAGAAGTATTTGTAAAATACCCTGGAAAATCAGCTCTGATATTTCTGTAGAAGTTTCATTAATTAATTTAATTTCGTAAGAATATTTTATTATTTTATGAACAAATATTTATTTTTTACAAGTAAAAAAGATTTGTATAATATTTCATATAGAGCACCAAAGTATCCTAAAATAAGAATGGAAAAAGATAATAATGAAATCTTAGAAGCTCGACAAGTATTAAGAGAAGAAAATTTGGAAGACAATGATTCACAAAACTTAAGAGTAAATCTTTACTTTAAATATTATTATTATTGACATATTCTTATTTATCAACATCTCAAACTTAACATTTTAAATTGTAGGAAGCACGAAGGGAAAAGAAAATTATAACAGATGATAATGTTATCTATTATAAACAATATTGTGGTTTAGATATTCAATTTAAACCTTCTGAACACAAAAAAATTAGACATTTATGTCTAGAGCCTGAAATAGAAATACTTGCATTTAAACCAATAATGTGTGATCCGTTGTATCACGCTAATTCACCTTACTTTATTACGAATACTTCAAGTTGTAACCATGGTATATAATGCTTATTTTTATTCTTAAAATATTTGATAAACTCAAATTTAATATTGTTGATAGAAAAATGATTTGTATGAGCTAAAAATAAATCTTTTATATTTTATTTTATTTTTATACTATAATTAATTTTATTTATTAATTTATATTTTTCAGAAACTAAAGTTTTCTTCATGGCATTTGTGAGTAAGTGTGCTGAAAAAAAAGTAATGCCTATATGCAAAGTTGTTACTAAATCAACAGTTTTAATTTGCTTGATGATACCCAGTGAGGATGATGGTGGATTTTATATGTATAAAGTTCCATTTAGTGGTAAGATAATTTGATAGCAACATTGAAGACAGTAAATATTGTATTATCATTAAATAAATTATTATTTTTATTTAAATTATAGATAGTGTTAGAGACCTTGATGCTCAGCTAGATTCATTTATATTTAACTCTGAAAATAGACCTCAAGTAAATAATGAGGCAGTTAATGTTTTTAAACAATTGATGGAACTTTCAAAAATAAAGTTTGATCCCAAGATGTTTAGAAATCCAAAGCTAGAAAAATCTATGGCTCATTTGGAAGCATTGGCTTTAGATGAAAAATTAACTACTCCAATAGATAGTGACGGTGAGTTTCAATATGCATTTCTTGATTAAATGTTATTATTTTCATTATTTTCATTACAAACATTTTACAGGTCCCCCACCAATAACCGATAATATGCAAAACTTGAGCTCAAAATTGATTAAATTATTGGATTTACAAGAGACAGGAGCACCTTCAAGAAAACGTCTGAATTCACAAAATAATGGTGGTGATGTTAGAGGCAAATACAGTAAATATGATATTGAAAATATAGCTAAAAGAAGAAGGGTAAATTATTTTTTTTAATTAAAATAATTCTATGTAAGAATCAATAATTTTAATCATTAATATGTTTTTAAATAGCTTTCAACTTTAACTGTTGCTGATCTTAAAGAATTCCTCACAAGTGTTGGTATAACAACTAAAGGAAATAAGTCAAACATGATAGATAGGATAAATCAATATTTTAATATATAAATAAAAGAAATATAGTTTTAAGCTAAGATTGCAAAAGTTTGAAAGATGTATTTGTTAACATAAAGCATGAATGATAATACGATTGGTAGGTATTAGAAAAGTCAAAGACTCTGAAGGGCATGACTGTGAGAGTATTGTTTGAGAACCAGGAGTATGGAACAAGAAATCGCGATTATTTTATAGATTTAAATTATTACATGAAATGTAAGTTTTGAAATGTATTTTTTGCTAATATACAGTTTGTTTTAAAATACAACATTCTATGCATTCATTGACATCAGCTACAAATTTTTGTCATTCCTATGTTACTAATAATTGATACTAAATTCATCAGAATTAGAAAATGCTAAGAAGAATCCCAACTCAACATTATAAGTAATTCAATCCAAACTTCCAATGCACAAAGCTTTATAAAGAATATAATGAAAACGAAACGTAATAAGCTCATTCGCAACTTTCAAATAAAAGAGAACAGAACTAATCTCAATCAAACATATTCGAATCTAGTTCTTTTTCCCGCTCGGAGCAGCCAGAAAAACTGCGCTAGTCAGTACAGCCCGTATAAGCTGAGCGTGCGCGCACGTCAGCCGACGTCGACGTCGCGGCGGTGGCGGCTGCGACGACGACCATTTCATTGACCGTGGATGCCTCGTCGAGCGCTCGCGCACGCACCCCTAGAGTAATTTCTTCAAGCCAGCCTCGCGCATCTTCAATCGACGAGCAGCCAGCAGTACAGGCAGCAGACGACGTCCAGCTTGTGTGTATACATTCTATACAGATGTAAAGAGAAAGAGAGAAAAAGAGAGAGGGACTACCTAGTGAATAATGAGCCGCCGCAGGGTAACTGGGTAAATAGCCGCTGCCGCCGCCGAGCAAGAGAGAAGGCTGCACACGCATACACACACGAGTAGAGCCGCCTGGAGAGAGAGAAAGAGCGAGAGAGAGAGAGGGGCATAAAAAGCCCGGCAGAGCAGCGCCGCGGCTCAGAAGGCTCGGCCCCGTACGCTAGCTCGCTTATCGTTGACACGCGCGCCAGAGGAGCTGCCGACACACACACATACACACTCAACGCATTCAGTGTTAACGCTCTGTCTATATTTGACGTTCGCCAGCCCAGCAGATTCGACCGTCCAACATGTGCGGTGAGTACTTTATCGCTGATTTAACCGTCGTCTCGGTGAGGGCAGACTGGAAGATTTTGAGATCAATCGAGCAAGAATATACCTGCGCATCTGTCTCCGTTTTTTACCGAATCCGCCAGCTTTCACCGTCGAGCTTCTCTCTTTTTCGCGGATCCGAGCTGTCCGTATATATCTATATCCGTGCGGACGTACGTGTCTGACGCGCGGGCGCACGAGGACATAGAGTAGCCGCCTCTTTTTTTAATTGGAGCTAGCTCGAAAAAATTTTTTTTAGCCCGTCAATTAATACGGCCTTGACGCGAGCCTACGTCTGTATACTTGCATCTGCGCAAGAATCATTAAGTTTCAGCGTTAAACAATACCCTCGCTGTTATAGTTTTCAATTTAAATGACGGCAGCGGCAATGTTTATTTAGCCGCCGGCGCGAACGTCACCGCCGCGGCTTTCAATCACTTCTTGGCCGCCTGCTCCGAAATTAATCGGCTATTCAAACAAACATCGAAATTGCGCGCTTTTTTAATTGCCTCGCTCTTATCACAATAATTACGACTTATCGGAAAATTCAGATACATCAGGTGTGAAACTACAGCTTTGACTTTGACTGTCAAAACTTTTCGTCAGCTGGACTTTAAGTAGATTAGCGAGGAAGCGTCAATAAGCCGGGGCAATTTCAGCTGCAATTACCGTCTTCGTAATCTCTCGCAATCTTCGATTGCACGGCTTTAGATAAGTGCGCGATAGTAGCGCATCCCTCCCCGGCATTATTTTCCTAGGAAAGCAGAAAGGAAAGAAACGAATTTTTTCCAGGCCGTTAAATTGTTTGCGAGTCGCGATCTTGAAAAATTCCAGGCTCCGTTGCGTAGGCGGCCGTAAATCCTAATCACTCCTACCCGCTTCCACCGAGATAACAAACACATGCTCTCTTCTAGAAAAACGTAAATAGCTCTGCCTTTTCCGCCGAACTATTCAGCTTCCTATACACTAAACCATAACTCTACGCGTCTACGAAAGTATATTAAAAGCGAAATAGAATTAATTTTTTGTCTTTCTTGTCAAACGTTTCATGAGACAGTCGGCGCCGCGCAGAATCCCGCTTTCATTCGAAAGGAGGCGCCGCGTTACCTGCATACTATAGCTATACTCTCGTATATACATGTATATATACACGCGGCGGCGGCGGCGGCAATTCGAAATTGAGCGCCGCGCGTGTGTATAGATTGTGAAAGGCCTTGCGCAAGCCGCAAAGAAAGCCTTGCTCCGCGCGAAGGCTCCCTTTTTGCTACGATCGATTTGCCCAAGCGCTCAGCGCGCGCCCATCGGAGAAACTATCGCTGCGTGAGCTTGACTCTCTTTGCCAAATCTGCATTGTCTTCACTGCGACATTACACTTGGCTACTCTCCTCTTGTCTCCTTAAACTTTTTTAAGCTGAAAAAAGTATCGGAAAGCACGTCTACGAAAAGCTGCAGCATGAATTTCAAAAAGAGCCTTCTTTGCTTTCTCTCTAAACCTACTCCCGCCTTTCAAACCTTTCTGAAACAATGAGCTTGGCTGCAGGAGGCATATGTAAGTACGCGGCCGCGAGTAAAAAGGGGCGCGCCTGCAGCGATCAACGACCCGCCAACCTACGAGTTTTCAGCTATACATGCGAGAGCATAGGCGCACAGGCTAGACTGCTTATCGTAGCTATGTGTGTATATACGCGCTCCCTCCGCGGGCGGAGCTGGCTTGCGAAACGGGCTGAATTTTCAGCATCGGCATTGGACCCGGGAGTGAAAGTTTCTCTCTCCGTGAGCCGGTGAGCGATGTGTGTATATGCAGGAGTAGGCGAGATATACGTTGTTGCTGCGGAGAGTCGCCCTTTACTTTTGCTTTTGGAAAAGTGGGATTTTTGAAGAGCGGGGAATTATTGCGAGAACGATACGTAATTGATGTAATACGCCGGCGATGAGGGGATATGTACGTGTGGATTTATGCGCGGGAAGGTGCTGATGTTTGTTTTGGCTCGCTGTGGAATTTCCGTGATCGATTTGGGAAAGTTGAGTTTTAGGGGCTATCGTTGTTTTTCCGGGATTGATGAAGTAAGATCGGTTTTTGTCGAAATTTAATGATAATGTAGAGTTGGTGATTGGGTTTGTTAGAGGGGACTAATAAGTGTGTGGAAATCGAGCGCTGTTTCAATACTTTGTTTCGAATACTAATTTATCACGAAGTTAAGCGTGTATTTCAGAAGCGTCATTCAAATAGAATTAAAATTTTTTGAATGTTAATTGCCTTCTTACTTTTTGCATTTTTCAGATAAAAATTTTTAACAAGCATATTCCTTATCAATCTCTTAATATTATACTTCGATAAAAACGAGCTTGCTACTTGTCATACACAGAATTTCACTCCAGACACATTACCTCCAATACAACCGCCTCCCTTTCAATGCCAAGACTAATAAATTTCCAAAATCAACTCGATATCGACACTCTCTCTCCTGTGCATCAATCGTCGAATGACGAAATTACCCTCTCGCTCGTAATGCCTTTCGAATTTTCATCAGCACTAATATCTCCTAAGCCTTCTCTCTCTCTCTCTCGCAACTCTCGTATGTTGATCTCGGTCCCCCCATTATGCTAAACGATATTTTTCTGGCGACGAGCGCGCGGGCGCCTGTGCACACAGACACGTGAACGTGTGGTCGAGAAAGAAATAAAAAAAAAAAAATCTCCATCCTTTCACTTTCTGCGCCCACTAAATAAAAGGCCGAACGAGCTGCGCGGCCGAGCGCGCGCTTATATGCCTATGTAGCTGTTAAATAGGAGAGAAGCAGGAGGAACTATTATCCTCGGATGCGAGCTAAATTTAGACGATGCGGTTTGAAGGGGATGGAGGAGGGAAATATGTGGATGGTTGTGGAGGATGTATAGGCAGGAGACGAGCCCTGACATTGCCGCTGCAATAACATTTTGCCTTTCCGGTCGTTCAACTTTGCCCGTAACGGGAACGCGCACTGCATCGCAATTAATTGATCGGCGTGCTGGTGAAGCTTAAGCGCACGCACCGGTGTGGTGCTTGTTTTTTTTTATTTTGGATAGATGTGGTTTAGGAATGGCGGGAGTGTTTAGGTGATATGGGGATTTTATGGGAGTGAATATGTTGGGTGATGGTTTTGATTTTGTGTAGTTTTTAGATTAAGGGAGTTGTGAATTTTCAAAAAGCTATTTTGAATTTGATTTTGAAAATAAGTCTTTTGGCTTACCAATAAAATGCAAGACTAAACATTTTCTATTATAAAAATACTTTGCTTATTAAAATATTTTATCTTAGAACATTATTGTCATTCTTTTAATATGATCAATAACATACTTCTTATTACCCAATAATCAATGATTCACGTGCCAATTAGAAGAACATAATGAATCATTTTTATAAATTCAGAATTATAATACATTGTTTCCACTAACACTAGATACGCATCAATAGACAGAAAGTATTTAAATTTATCAAGCCGCCCGAATTAAAGCACCAATACGGATCTCCAGGCAGTAATCGCTTAATCTGCGGCTAGCGCATGAGTAACGATTCTATATATTGCAATTACCTCCTTAAGATTACCACGAGCTATCTCTGCGCGCTAATCATTTTTATCCACCTGATCTTTAAATCCGATTATCTTCTTTTAGAAAATCCCCCTCGTTGTGCAAAAAAAGCGAAGAGGAAACGGATAAATTTTAATCGTCCCTTTTTTTTCATAAAATGTCATGTATCGTTTTGCTGATATCAAGCGAAGCGCTCACAGAAATTCTTGGACAGAGGATCGCTTAATACATATCCGCTAATCAAAGAAAACTAACTTTTACTTCGTTTAATTTATCGATCGGAATGGGAGGTACGTTCAATTGTCAATTTAAATAAAATAGTCGGCGCTTATTATTTCCGAAACGGGTCATATCGATAATGCGTTTTTATCCGTGCACTGTACATTGTATAAGATTGATGGTTTCAAATGGAAAGTCGTGAAAGTCGAAAGAGCTTGTTACCTGGGTGGACTTTGAAATGCAATAATCTGACTTCTCTCCGAGCTAAGAGCTTATTCTGTCCGCCTATTTTGTACCTGATCTTTCTCTTCCTCCTTCATCGACACTGTGTATAATGGCTTTGAAATTATAAGCTTCTTATTTAGTTGGAAGAACGTGCTATTAAAAATTATCTTTAAGAAACTTTTCGTAGTTTTTATGGATACATTTTAACGCAAAGTTTTATTGTTGTTATCGTTAAGCTGTATTTTACTTTTAAGGTATCTAATAATGGTCATTACCAATCGCTTAATTCTAATAATTTAAAAAGTATTTACGGTGCATCTCTATTAAAATTTAAAAAACTCCTTTATTCCGGTTCTAACCCACTTTTACCATCCACAATATTTTCGTAGCGAAAAATTCCCAACTTGCATTCCTCAACTAAAAAAACATCGGTATTTCAAACATTAGTCCTCCACTCCACAGCATCAGGCGAAAACTGATAACAATAAAAACTGCTTGTTTCAGGAATTTTCGCTTACTTAAACTACCTGACACCGAAGAGCCGCAAGGAGATATTGGAGCTCCTCGTCGGCGGACTCAAGCGGCTTGAATACAGGGGATACGATTCCGCTGGTAAGTTACACGACAATAAATACATGCGAAGCTATATACGAGCGCGCGCCAACAGCCTCAGGTGAGAGGCGGACGAAAAAAACTCGCGAGCGCGTCATACAAGCGCATTCCACCCGAAAATTTTTTTTCCCTTCTTATATTGTCTTCCATTAGCATAAACCCCGTGACAAAGACCCCTGAAGAATCCGCTCGTGCTTCAAGTCTTTTTTTAAAATTTTTTTTTTTAAGAAGATCGTGCGATGCTTAGAAAGAGAAAGTGCAACGCACGGCTTTATTTTTCCACTCTATAGTATATAACCCTTTTGCTTTTTTTTTCTTGCGAATGCACAGGCGTTGCCCTTGACTCGGACGACGGCAAGGATATCGCCATCATTAAGAAGCAGGGAAAAGTCAAGGCTCTCGAGGAGGAAATCTTTCAGCGTAAGTCATCCTTTCGACAAGTATACAATGCGGCGCGGGTTAAAATTTCTTCGAGCTCGCGACAATAGCTGTTGTGTTTTTCCCCGCTCTTTTTTTTTATTGATTTTTTTTTACTGGGGATTTTTATATTTTTGTTTTGGATTGTCAAGAAAGTGTTGGTTATATAAAGACAAAGTAGTACTTTCGAAGATAAATTTATGATTTATTGCGATAAATCGATCGCTCGATCGATCCTTGGTAATTTAATATTTTGACAAAGTGTTTCCTTCGCTCCGGCTCTTTATACGAGAACAAGGCTAAAGCCTTACAATAAATTTTATATCGTACGCACTAGTAACACAATAAACTTATGAAAAAAGAATCAGAAAAACGAAAGTCGATACAATGAACTTTCATCAAGAGCCTAAGAAAAAAACACGAGACGGCTTTAAATAGTAGTTTCAGTAGAGGAGCGCGTTGATGCAATCGGCTAGAAAACGAGATTTAGTTATTATACCGATATAGTCTTATAATCGAAAAAGCGATTGCATCAGACAGCTTTCTCTTTGTATCGGCAAATCTTTGATAAATAAAAGCGGCCCGGACAATTGAGAAAATTCCTTCCTGGCTAATTATAGACACGAAGCTGAACTTCGATACGAGCATTGAGAGTCACGTAGGTATCGCCCACACCAGATGGGCGACCCACGGTGTTCCATCCGAAGTCAATTCTCATCCTCAGCGCTCCGACATCGAGCATTCTTTCGTCGTTGTGCACAATGGTAAGCTTTCTTTCTTACTTATTAGTTTTTAATCTATTGTCTTTTGTGAAATGTTAGGCTTTTTTTTAAATAGATATTTGTGTTATGTATACTCTGCTAGAAATGATTAAATTCATAGTCTGGGAATGTGAAATTTCTATCAGGGTATATGCACACACATAAATATTTTTTTTAGATACGACTTAAATTTTACTACAGAAAAAGTCTCAGCAGTCATACAGACATAGCTAAGACAGTATAACTAACTACTCTCCATTTTGGGTCTTTTCATCTAGGAATCATTACGAACTACAAAGACATTAAAATCCTGCTGGAGAATCGCGGTTACAGCTTCGAAAGTGAAACTGACACGGAAATCATAGCCAAGCTCATCCATCACTTGTGGGTTAAACATCCAACCTACTCGTTCCGCGAGCTCGTCGAGCAAGTTGTCCAGCAGCTTGTGAGTATTATACACACGCATACACGTGCGCACGGTTATTTGCATAAAAATTTCTCCTCTTATTTTCAGAGCTTGTTTTTATTTACTCTTTTCTCAGTTTCGTTTGCCGCTATTAAAAAATTGAGCTGGAATTTTTATATTTTAATAGAACCACAGTATTGTGACATCACATTTTAATTAACTGTAAGAGATTTTACTGTCGCATGGCATCGCTAATCGCGTTGATCTCTTCCCTTAAATTCAGATTTCTCTATTAAGTATGTCTACGACGAAATTTAGAAATCGGGCGGTTTGAATGAAGTATTAATATCTGGCTTAAAAATTTCGAAATTCAAAATTTCGTAAGCGTTTGAAAATTGAAATCGCTAGTTCAAAACGATTTTATATCAAGTAAGAATTAAATCCATATGCAGTTAAAATACAAATAATAAAGTCTGTGTAAATGATTAAATATTGCGACATCCCGAAGTTATCGCTGATACATTTATCTCTGTGTTTACAGGAAGGTGCATTCGCTCTCTGCTTTAAGAGCAAGCACTTCCCAGACGAATGCGTGGCCACCAGACGTGGATCACCTCTGCTCGTTGGTATCAAGACCAAGACTAGATTGGCCACTGACCACGTGCCTATTCTCTATGGCAAAGGTAAGTTTTTTTCAACGCATTGATTACTTCTCTATTTCTTTCAAAAAGATATTCGCTAATTGCGAAACAAGTAGTTTTGGAAGATTTAGGAAACCACGAAGGAGAAATTAAGGAGGATTTTCGACGAGAGTCCGAGAGGCAAATAAAATCTATTTATCATTAATGCGTATATTTAAATTTAGTTTGGGTGAAGGTAAAGGCAGGATCATCGATCGGCCGGATCGTCAATTATTTTTATTCGAGCCTTTTTATATGCATTGATTCTTGCTAAATTCTGGATTTCGAAACCGAGACTATTAAGAGTGGGAATCTTTCTTGATGTAACATCCAATTCTATCTTGGAATATTATTAAACAATTAACTTGAAATGAATAGAACCCAGTTGAGCAATTGTTATAAGAAAACCAATTTGTTACTAACAGCATGATTAATTTTTTTTTGTTTTCATTACTAACAAAATATGCATGAAGGATTGTTGAATTAACAACGCATGACCGATAAAAACCGTATCCATGTCACGACAAGGTACTTATTTGCCCAACGGTTGCACGCATTTTCATCTTTTTCATAAATATCCATTTACAATTTTTTATATTGCGTAAATAAAAACCAAGTTGCTACTTTAAGTTTTTTTTTAAATTCGTCATTTGGTATCTTTTATTGCTCGAACGCTACCCTATTGAAACATTTTCACAGTAGAGCTTGTACACACGCCTTCATTTTCATTTTTCGTACATTTATATATAAATTTTGAGCAAAACATGAAATTTTGCGCAGTTCGGTAAGCTAGGAATAGAAGCAATCATCTAATACTTAAAAAATGTAGCTTCAGTTAAAGTAGAAAAGAAATAAATGCTTTAAGTAGTTTGAAATTTAAAAAAAAAAGATTTTATAAAAACAAACTAGCAGCCTCGTTGATGTGGATACTACATGAATGTTTCTTTTGCATGAAACTTCGTCTTCTGGTTTGTTCCTCGACTTTTCGCCTGAACAGACGACCTTCCACGCACTGCCAAAGGTATATAACACACAGACACTATTAATAACTTTACCTTGGTATGTAAGCTTAATACTGTCAAAAACCGAGCCTTATATTATCGCCAGTGTACGAAAAAACAGAAGAACAAGAGCAACTGGCTACCAGTCGTCCTTATACTGCACGTCAATTTCCGTATCTCTTTCTATCTGTCTTGTTCTTTCTCTTTTTTTTAACGGCAACTGTTGCGCTCCTCTTTTTAACTTTTTCATTTCTCTACTCGTCCGTATTATTTTTACTTCCTGCATCCCTTTAATGTTTATTTGTTCGATTTTTAATACTCGTGCCTTTGTGTACTCAATTAAAATTGCCTTAAAAAAAGTACTCCTTGCTTACCTGTTTTGTTCGATGATATGTGCTTTTATTTGTGCTTGGTAACGAAAATTATTTGAAAGCAATTTATATATCCACATTGAGAAAAATTTTCATCATTAACTCAAGTGATTATCAGTTGAATTAAAATTTATAAATTTAAAAAAAAAACAATCAAAACGCATCAACTTTTACCCCAAATGTTAAAAAAAATTTTATTAAAATATTTTTTTTTTTTTGATAAATAAGAAAAATTTTTCTTAGGTATACTTTAATTGAAAAGAGTTTAATTGAAAATATTATTTCTATAAATATTTTTTCTCAATGTTGATTATAAATTATGATTTAATTATTTTATTTTTATTTTTACTTTATTATCAGCCAGTTTTTAGAAAAGTAATAAAATATTAAACGATATGCATCATAATTATATCGTTTATACATTTTGGTTGTTCTATATAGCTGTAAAGCTATATTAGTTTTAGTTTAAGCATGGTTTGTTCAACTAATTGTGTTTTTGTTTTCGTCTCCCTTGCTCTGCCTCGATATCTGCAGAACCCGAAACGACCAACAAAGGTATTTGTATTTTATGTTTAAGTTCGTAAGCATGTTCAAAACGCTTTCAATATACTCGCTTATGTATGTACTTGTTATATGGTATCAGGTTGTTACAGATTTTTTATTAATACTTTAACATAACACAACTGCTAACCAAACGATTAATATTATCCGCTGCACCGTTAATTTATTTAATTAATTTATTTTATTCACAGATTAAATCATAACATAGTTTTAAGTCTTACTTGAGGTAAAAAAAAACTCAAAGGAGAATCTATGGTGGGAATAACGATTACGGATAAACTATATAATAACGAATAATTTACTTAATCAAATAAAAATTAGATTAAAATCTCTTCAACTACCTTTTAATACCGATAACTCTGTCGCGGTGATGGTTTAGCGCTATATACTTCCAACATTAATGAAAACGACGTCTAAGGTGCTTATGTCATAATGTAATGATGTCTGTCACGTATAAATGTATATACAACCAAGAAAAAAAAAAAGAAGTCTTTCATTATGTGGCATTAGGTTGGTTACATGGTTAATTTTCTTATCGTAAACGAAGGTGAATGATGTATATGGAGGAAAAGGAGAGAACAAAGGGGAACCAATGATGGGTTCGGTTAAACTGATGTAAAACGTTCATTTTCCAGATCACCGTCCGCACCGGCCCAGCGCCGATTACTCGCTGATGCCCCGCAGCGATAGCACTTCCGAGTTCCAGCCGCTCGAGGACAAAGAAGTGGAGTACTTCTTCGCGTCCGACGCCAGCGCTGTAATCGAGCACACCAACCGTGTAATCTTCCTCGAGGTGAGCATTGGGCTGGGCGAGTTGAGAGAAGCGTCTCTTTTAGGCGTCTGGAATATGAGATAAATATGAATGGGTATAGGTTTGACTTGTTTTATGATTATAAAGGTTTAAATTTAAATTGGTTTTCATATGTAATTTTATAAGATAGTTTATGTAAATTTGTTATATATATATTTAAAGTTTGGATTTCGCAATTAAAAGTTATCATTTTTGTAACTGCTACAGTTGTTCGTTATCTTGTACAATTAACGACTTTACAGTAATTGCTACCGTCATAGCTGCAACTAACAATGTTACCGTTATAATTGTACTTCTGAACTGAAAGTAAACAACAATTTACATTCTTCTTATTGCCACAATACTTTTTTTTCGACATTTGTAAGCGACGTAATGCTTTGACGTGAACCGTGACATAGTTCTGCAAAGAATTAAAACTTTCCGACTTTGTTCTTAATTTCTGCAGAAACGTGAAGTACAGTTTTATTCGTTCATAAAAAATTATCTTTTACGTATATTACTTTTTTCAAACAGTTTTGTGTAATAGAAAACTTTAAAATTACACTATTTTGAAATAATTTAATTTGTACAAGTAATGGCGTATTTAAGAAAAGCTAAATAAATATTTACAAAATGTTATTTTATTATTCAGGATGACGATGTCGCAGCTGTCAAGGAGGGCGCGCTTAGCATTCATCGGCTTCGCCGTTGCGTAGAAGACGCTCATGCTCGTGAAATTCACACTTTGAAAATGCAAATCCAACAGATCATGAAGGGTAACTACGAGTACTTCATGCAAAAAGAAATCTTCGAGCAGCCCGAGTCTGTAGTTAATACTATGAGAGGGCGATTGAACTTCCGTGACAATTCTGTAACATTAGGTGGAATCAAGGTAATGCAACCTGTCCAAAAAAATTGATTTCTCTTGTTACATAAAAAATAATAATGAGTATTTTCTTTTAGGATTATATTCCAGAAATCAAAAGGTGCAGACGTCTTATGCTGATCGGCTGTGGTACAAGTTATCACTCTGCTGTCGCTACTAGACAATTATTGGAAGAACTTACTGAATTACCTGTCATGGTGGAGCTTGCATCAGATTTTCTGGATAGAAACACTCCAGTTTTCCGTGATGATGTTTGCTTCTTCATTTCACAGTCAGGTTAATATTAAAAATATTGCTAAATAATATGTAATAAAATAATTTGGATTAAAATACTTTTTCTTTTGCGACGATAATTTTCCTTCATTTTTTTCATTTGATGTATAATTTTTAGGTGAAACTGCCGACACTTTGATGGCACTGAGATATTGTAAGGGTCGAGGAGCATTGATAGTCGGAATCACCAACACAGTCGGTAGTAGCATCTGCCGTGAATCGCACTGCGGTGTTCATATTAACGCTGGTCCGGAAATCGGTGTTGCCAGTACAAAGGCTTACACTTCACAATTTATTTCTCTTGTGATGTTTGCACTCGTAATGAGCGAAGACAGAATTTCACTTGGACAAAGAAGACTAGAGGTTTGATTTTTCGCCCATATTTTATGCAATTAATTTTCTTCATATCAAATAATAACATTTTATTTAATTAGATTATCGAGGGTTTAAAGAATCTGGACAATCAAATTCGTCAAGTTCTGAAGCTTGATGAGAAAGTTAAAGAATTGGCAAAGTCGCTGTTCCAACACAAATCTCTTCTCATCATGGGTAGAGGATATAATTTCGCTACTTGTATGGAAGGAGCTCTTGTAAGTTATTTAGTTTCTTAAAATAGAATAAAAATATTCTTTTTTATATTGTTTACTTCATTAATTTTATTTGCAATTTGCAGAAAGTAAAAGAATTGACCTACATGCATAGTGAAGGTATTATGGCTGGTGAACTGAAACATGGACCCTTGGCTCTTGTTGATGACTCAATGCCGGTAATCATGATTGTGATGAGGGATCCCGTTTACGTTGTACGTATTAAAAATAATTAATTTGATTAATTATAATTGAGGAATAAAATTGTAATATTTATTATTTGAATTATAGAAATGCATGAATGCTCTTCAACAAGTGACAGCTCGCGATGGCAGACCAATTCTCATTTGCGAAGACGGTGATGAAGAGACTAAATCTTTTGCTTCCAAGGTTCTGGAGATTCCAAAAACAGTAGACTGCCTTCAGGGAATCTTGACTGTCATTCCAATGCAACTGCTTTCTTTCCACATTGCAGTACTTCGCGGCTGCAATGTCGACTGTCCGCGCAACTTGGCGAAATCAGTTACGGTAGAATAGATACATTCCCGTTGTTGCTTTTATAAAATGATTTTGCAAAAGTCGCTTTGACGACTAATCAAAGATATGAATCGGCTGTGAACGTTCAAGAAATGGAACGCCACGCATCGTAATGAAATGAGCATGAAATTATGAAGGAAAGAGAGTAATCGATTTTTTATGAAGAATCGATGTAAAATTTTAAGACATGAAAAATCGAAAACAATGTTTTTGGTATTTTTTTAATCGTTACATAAATAAGGTAATCTAGGCTTAGGTATCTTTTAACTGCTTTTGCTCTAGCAACGTATCATGCATTTTTATTCATTCCACCGAAATTATGGAGAGGTGCAATAAATGCAAAAATGTGTAGAATGCCCAAATTACTTGTAAGTTGTTTTGTATACAGAATTTACTTTTTAATAGATTTAAGATAATTCTTAAAAGAAGACTAAAACTTTTTTTACTGAAATTAAAAATATCTTTTATAAAAAAACTAAGAAAATGCAAAATATAATTGTAAATATTGCCACGTTATATTTGTAAATCTTATTATTGTTTGTTTGAATCATGTTATAATAAAAAATATTATTCGATATAAAAAAACATCACATTCAAATACTTTGTTTAAAGATTCAATGAAATGTTATACGGAGTTTAATTAATTTCAATATTGTTAGATTAATATATATTGCACTCCGACTGAAGCATCGCTTCTTAGTTTGTTATTGGTATCATAAAGAGACAGGTGGTACAACGAAATATTCAGTAGTAACAGTCTGTCAGTACTACTACGCACATGTAAGTAGTAAAAGGCGCGCTATGTACAGATCGCTATTAAAGGGAAGTATGGCTATCGCGCGCACATATCGACAACCCTTTAAATAGTCCGTTACTAAGATGTTAGATGAACGAGTGTCTCTATTCTATATGACAATAATAAACTTTAAAGTATAACTTATCATGTGTTTTTCTTACACTTGCCCCAGGATAATTTCTTAAAAGAAATGAAAAAAAGGCCCTTATATTAAAAATCTAATTATGAAAATTTGTAATCTTGTAGGTTGCACCTTTGTGCTATTTTTTAAGAGTAAATGTTTAAGAGTTTTAAATTCTCATAAAAAAAAAGTTTAAATTTTTTAAGCAAAAAGTATATAAATTTGATTTTGTGACTCGAGCGCAACGCTAAATGCCCAGCAGCCATAACCTTTCCTCAAACATAAAAATTCCAATCCCTCAAAGCTCGAATCCTCCAACTCATCATCCACCACAACCGCAGTAACCGCCTCTCACAGGCCAGTCCAGCAGGCAGATCACACCGCAAGTAGTAAAGGTACGAGACTCGTCAGGCGTACGCACACACAGAGCCAGCTTACAGAGCGAGCGAGCGAGAGAGAGACAGAGCTAGAGAGCTTTGAGCTGGCTCTTCCCCCGCGTTAGAACAAGCGCCGGCTCTTATTTCGGCCGAGCGCGGCACGTGCTGCTGCGTGATGTGTGGGGGCAGCGAGAGAGCTGGCATACAGAGAGAGACTTCTAAATTTATAAAAGCCTCCGTACACATAAACCCGAACTATATACGCGTGCGCGCAGCTCTACATCTCTCAATTGCGCATCCCCCCGTCATTGGGTCAAGTCCGAGCTGGCTCCCCTGATGCTTTGCATGCCTGCCTCGTAGCATATCCGTATCCTAAACAAATAAGGGAATCGATTGAAAAAAAAGCCTGAGTAGGTATAGGAAGAGGGAGGCGAGAGAGAGAGAAAATTGACGTCGGTATTAGGCGTGCAGGTATATAAGTACGTTATATCGGGGCCTGCGCAGTGCGCCGAGAGCGCAGAGAGGGCGACTTTTCGCTCTCGTCTCTGTGTATATTCCCGGACTACGCGAGTCAGTCGCAGTGCCGCCGGCGAACAGTGCGGACGCTCTTAGGGACCCATACACGCATCTAGGTATATATATATACAGAGACTGAAAAACAAACATTCGGAACTGCGTGTGTGTATATATACAGTCGGCTCGCTGGCTTACAGTAGCCGAAAGCTCGGTATTCTAGAGTCAAAGAGCGCGCGCGCAGAACGCAGGGAGAGAGAGAGAGAGTAGAGTTGCGCAGCGCAGAGCGCGCAGTAGTAGTGGCGTTTACGAGCTTGGAGGTGGACTAGCGTAGCGCTCGGCGCTGCTTATTGATCGGATTCGAGCCGCGTAGTTTAGCCCCCTGCGCGCAGGCAGCAGTAGCAGCAGTAGGTAGAGCTAGCAGCAGAAGCAGCAGCAGCAGCAGCAGCAGCCGCGAACGCGAACGCGTGTGTATACTTATACAGCGGGCATAAGAGAGGGAGAGAGCCAGTCAGCTAGTGTGTAAGAGTGAGAGAGAGATAGATAGTAGCCTGCGCGCACATACACGCAGACTCGGTCAGTATCTCTCCCTCTCTCTGCCACGGCAGTATACACGGCACGCTGAGCGCGCGACTGACTCTCTCTCGGCTCGGGCCGTCGTCTGGTCGTCCGCCTCTGTGCGCGCTACTCTACTCTCACTCTCTCTCTCTCTTTCTCTCTCTCTACTTGCTACTCTCTACCTCCCTCTCTTACTCGTTCGGCCTCTCGCTCATATATATTCTATATATCTATATATCCCGTGTATATAGCTGCGCGCCGTCGTCGGGTACGGGGGAGCTGCCGCCTCCCTTCGCAGCAGCAGCAGCAGTAGCAGCAGCCCTTGTGCAACGAGAGCCAGAGCATATATAGAGACAATATAGACAGTCCAGGGGCCCGGTTGCGCGCGCGCGTCACGCGGCCAGTCTCTCAGACTCTCGACGGGAATTTAGAGTCTCTTTCGGTATTATACGAAAAAGATATATATATATAAAAGTGTGCAGAGGAAGCAGCCAACACGGGGCTCGACGAGGGAAGAAGGAGTAGCAGGGCAGCAGTCGCAGGAGGCTGGACTTAGAGAGGAGTAGTGCACCCTCCCAGTGAGCAAGCTAGCGGGCGCGCGCATTGCAGCCTGCGCGCCGCTCACGCACGTCTCTCTCTCTCTCTCTCTGCTATCTCGCTCGCTCTCTCTCTCACTCACTCACTACGCTTCCTCTTTAAGCTAGTGATCGCAGCAAGCTAGGCGCGCTGGTGCGCTCCTCGATCCCCGGCCCCGGCATGGCTGCCCAAGCGGCTTGCACGCGCTTCAGTGACAACTACGACCTCAAGGAGGAGCTCGGCAAGTAAGTAAAAACCCTTTCATCTTTCAGTTCTCTCTCGAGGCTCTGTTATATACTAGATATACACACGGCGGCCGCGCAACTCTCCACGCCTCGCGGCCCCTGGAGCGCGCGCTAGTGTAACCTCTGTATTTTTATCCTAGAGCAGCTCTGAAATTCCGCCGCGTCGCCGTCGTCGTCGTTTTATTTATAAACCCCCGTGTGCGTGTGCGCCGCGGCGAATTCCGAAAATACGCGCCGCCAACAGCGAGCTCCGAGCGTTTACCGTTTTTTAGAACGCGCCTCTCCTCCCGCGAAACTCTCTCTCTGTATACACTAAAAATCGTTTCTCTCGCTACATTAATATAACCTGCGACTGCAGCTGGCTACCTGTCGGCTGCTATCGCGCTCGCGATATATTGTTTTCCTCTCCTCGTGCGTGCGCGAGAGCCGGTTTGCGCGCTCGACGCTCTGTCAATCGAGAACGAGTTTCTTGCGTAGCTCTCTCTCTCTCTCTGTGTATATACATATATAGGCATGTATATGCCGTGCCGGGCTCGAGAAAGCCAGCTCTCTCTATCTCACGCTGGTCGGCCATGATGCGACACGACGACCTATTGTCTCGCAATTAAAGCTCCGCTGCGCTGGCCCGATTCCGCACACCCTGACACTAAGGTGCACCTACTCTCTCTCTCTCTCTCTCTCTCTCTCCCTCGCCTCTTTCGCACGTCTACATACACGAGCAGAGCGAGAGAGAGAGAGAGGGAGTTGCACTTGGTCTATATTTAAAGGCTCTGCCGGCGGTGGCCTCGCAAGCGCCCGGCTATATATAAAGCCGCGGCGGCCAGGGTGTGCTGCCTCCTTCGGAATCCACACCGGCAGCTGCTTCTCTCTCTCTCCTCCTCGTTCGTGTGTCAGTGCGCGCGCGCGTGTAGGTATATCAGCGTTGCTGCTGCTTCCCTTTGCGCGCCGCCACCGCCGCGACGCTAAATCGATACTCTCTCTCTCTCACTGGCGCGAGCGCGCCCCGACAGCACCTCAATATCACGGCTGGAAAATTTTCCCTTTACCCTCGCCGCTATCTCTCTTACCTCTAGCTGCTCGAGGGTTTACGTGGAATCTCTACGGGGAGATTGTTTAGCCAGAAATTGAAAGTAATGAGGGTTCGATTCCAGGGAGCTTGCGCGTAAAGCTCCCGATACGCGGGCGTTTTGAGGTTAGGTCGGAGGATTTATTGGCCAGGAAATTGTCGCATCGATTGCCGCCGATTATATACCCTAGCTTCCTCCGCCCCCGAAAAGCTCGCTTACGAATCTCCCTTTTTGCATAAGTCAGAGGCGAATCCCCAGCATCGCAAGCTCTCGGGTTACACGTAAAGGGCCGAACTTTACCCTTCGATCAATCCTAGTATCCTCGCGGCATAGCTCACTCGTCCGCCGGCGACTTTCCTCTTTTCCGCGACTGCTTCCGTGTGCGCGCACGGTAATTGAGCTTTACGAGACACGAGACGAAGACCACACCCTGCGTGCGATGCCGGCCTCCTAACCCCCGTCGCACACAGCCCCGTATATCCTATATAGTAAATCTTCCGTTTCCTCGCAGAGAGGGAGCCGAGAGCTTTAAATAAATAAGCTCGTTAATGTTTCAGGGGGCCGAGGTGCACTTTGATTCGGCTTGAGCTTGCGAGCGCGCAAATGCTAATGACATTTCAGGAGCTAGTTTAATAACGAACCGTGAGGTTCGGCCCTATAAATAGCTTCCTATTTCAGGCATAATTGATTTTGAAACTTCATTCCGAGGGTATTATATATTTAAAACAGCCGAGCCGGCCGAGACGGGCGTCTTTACACACTCGTGATTAGCCGGTGTCGCTGGTTCGCGCGCCCGCTTGTTTGTTTATTAGTGTGTTTGTGTACGATGTAACTTTGCGATTCTGAGACAACTTTGCGCCAGTATTGGCGCAATGTTGCAAGAAAACCTCTTTGTAAAATTTATAGTTTTAATTTTCTTTTCTCACTCGAAAACTGTGATTATGAAAAAGTATTGTAAACATTATAATACAATAAAAGAAATTACAAGCAATTAACGCGGTGAAATTCGAGAGCGCGTAACCGATCCGCGAGACAATCCACTTGACGCATGAAAGCGCGTTCATTAAAAGCGGCGATCGTTCTCGATTAAGATTCATCTCCTCGCTCCAAACACACGCGACAGCCGGGCCTCGCTCTCCCGCACACTTTAATCAAGCAGCTGATGACGCAATGAAATCAAATTGCTCGGCCCCTTAAAACACTTACGCACCCAAATATCACACTATATGACACACACGAATCTACGTTTTTCCGTCGGCTAATCCATCGAATTTCATGAGCGAGTATGCATCTCTCTCTCTTTTGGATCATAATCGAAACATCCCGGCGCAGCTGCCGCCGCTAGCCGATGAATTATTCAGCGCTGTGTGTACGTATAAAGGAGCGCGAATAACGCGCGGGCCAATAGTTACAGTGCGGAGCGCTAGTGGTATACTTTTTTTTTTAGGCGCACACATCTTGGTGTAGGTATATATAGTATTGATTTCGCCGATCCTCCGTTGGGCTGGAGCGTATGATTTATTTAGGAGGCGGCATTTAACGAGCTGCGCGCACGCGATAAGCGATATGCGGGGGCCTGCCTTTTGCCACGCTCTCTAATTATTTCCATGTGTACAAGTTGATTTTCGATCTGCCGACGCGCCGCAGCCTTGATAAACTATGCTGTCCGTACGATAGGAGCTTTTTTTTCTGTTTTTGTGCGAGTTGTTTTAGTGACAGCGCTCGTTCACACTTTTAACGTAATGATGCTCGTTTATAGTGCTGATGGTTCGTAATTTTTTTTTTTAGTGATGTTTATCTTTTATTGAAGTTTAGAATTTTTTTTGGATTGTCATGTTTTTTCAATGTGAATGAGTGCACTGGAGGGTTAGGATCAATCAGTGCCTTACCGTGTTCGGTTTCTACTACTTACATTTTGGAATATTGCATATACTCTTCCAATGTAATAATGATCGTCAAATGGACAGATAGTAAAATTAATGAAAACATATATTTACTAATGATTCCGTACTTTTTTATTTGTTTCGAATAAATAATTATTTAAATCAAACAAATAATGTTTCCAATAGTATTTTGCAATCTCATACTTGTTTTTGTAATTTTTTTTCAAACTCTACCACCTCAAAATATTTATTAACTCAGAGTATTTTTTATTTACAATATTTATAAATAAGAAAACATAAAACATGTAAAGTAAATTCAAAGTCACCTAAATATTTAATTTTCATTAAAAGAATGTTTTCAAGAATGAAAAAAATACTTGTTTAAGGTTAATACGTATGTTTGTTTAGCACGCCAGCGTTTTAATAATTGTTCTGGCTTATCGCTCAAAGAGAATGTATAATCAGTCAGTACAAAGCGGTGACTCACCAAACGAAGTCAAAAACACTATATAAATAATAAACCACTCGAAACTTTGCAAATTCACCCAATCACCTCGACCCACAAAAAAATATCCAAATTTCCCCTTTCATCCCATCACATACCCAAATCTCAATCCAACTCCTCAAACTGACCATAATCCCAAGCTCTCAACCATCCGCACAGCCAGCCGCCAAGGGTCCAGCCCTTGAAAGGCACTCCCGCATCCTTTAATCGAGCTCTCTAGCCGGCTGGCTGTTTTGGCGCGTGCCTCTGTTAACTTTGGCAGAGAGCGGGACGCGATCGAGCGTGCGAGCAACGCACGCCGTGACATTAAGACCGGGGCAAATATTGACTTTGTCGCTAGAACGCGCGACTGAAGAAAAGGCTTTTTTTCTCGTTTAGCCCAGCGCGCCGGTCCAGCTTCCCTTCGCGCCTCTCTGCAGCAAGCCCGCTGAATTAACTAGTCTCTTTGCAGGGACTAATGAGTTTTAGACTCGCGCGGGCTTTGTTTACTTTCTGTTAGGCGTGCGACGTCGTGTTTCTTTGAAAGAAGGGATATGCGTGTATGCTAAATTTTCGCCGAGCTTCTTTTGGAATTTCGGACGGAGCTTTTCGCCTGTTTGGCGGAATCTGGAAGAAAATTGGTCTTTGTGAATGAGGATATGGAAAAAATTTTAGCAGAGGCGCTCTGGTGTGTTGGAAAAAGAAAATTTGGACATATATTACAAAAGTTTTCGACTGCAATAAAAATAAAAGAATAAATTAATGAATTATCGATAACTCGCGCATCAGCCTCGATTACTTTATCTCGAGATTAGAAAAATACGTCAGAAATTCATACCAAAGGCAACAACCTTTGCCAGCTCTACATAAACCCACAAAATCCAAACGCGAAAGCATCACCGATAAACAACCCGATCGATAATAAACCTTCATTACACCGCCAAACCCAAAACCCCACACTCCTCAAATCCTGTAAAACTAGCGAACCTTGCCATCTCTCATAACGAGCCATTAAAACCGACAGCAGAGCGCAGCGCTCATTACTTTCTCAGAGCACATCGGACGAGCCTCGGCGAGGTCGCGATCGGCGCGTTAACGATCGGCCGCGCGCGGCTCGATATATAACGAGGTGGCTACGTGCCATTGTAGCGTAATCGCTGTAAGTGGCCGCCGGCACTGCGCCGCTGCAATTGAAGACGCGTGCTGAATGGCCAAATTGCCGAAGAGCGCCGGTGAGCTCGATTTATCATCGCTCGGATTTTTCGACGCGATTTTACGGGAGCGACGATCGTTATCGGCGCTTCTAGATTACGCGGAGACGTGACGATGACTGGTTTTTTTTTTAGATTTCTTGTTATTCTGGGTCTTTGATGCGAGCGTAGCGTGATGCATGTAGGGATTCGGGCTTTGTGTTTTAGGAAATTTTTCGAGAGGTGTAGGTATGGATGGAGGGAAATTTTTTTTTAAGGGAAGAGATGGCTGTGCGAGTCTTGGGAGAGTTACGGTGCGTTGCAGCGCGGAGGAAACTCGGTTAGAGAGGTTAAGTAAATTCGCACGCGTAGAGCAAGTTTCTAAGTTTCGGCGGAGAATGGCTAAGAAGTTCTTGAATAAATATCGCGTTATATCTGAACTGTAGACGCGTTGATTAAATAACTAATCGCCGAATCTTGCGATAAAAATTCTGCAATTATGCTTCGGCGAATTACATTAAAAATAGTTTTATTCTATTACCACGAGAATGATAAACCTAAATTTTTGTTTAATCAATACAGCTGATTAGAGCGCGGGAGATTAAAGCTCACTAATAGCCGAGCTCTCGAGGAGCACATAATGGCCCAATAAGAATGACAGGTAAAAGCTCGCGCTATACTCAGACGCTAATGCAGCGCTTGCACGAATCCAGCCGATCTCCAAGCGCTGGCCTAAATCAATTAAAAGGCGCGTAACCCCATCTCTAACTATACACGTACCAGCAATAAGCAGTCGCTAGTTTCAACTCAAGAATTAGTTTAGTAGCCGACCGACATACATCCACACACACACAGTGTCCTCGCCCCTTAATTCGGTTACTCGTGGGCGCTCGAGTGCGCCAGCGCTCGTATCCAGAAGAAGAAGGAGGAGCGCATTATGCGCCGGAGATACTCTGCCAATTCTCGGGAGCGAGCTACAAAGCAGCCGGGAGCAATGGCCCAGCCACGTCGTTTCGATTCCGAGTCTACGAATTCTTTACGCCGCTCTCTGCGGATTTTAAGGGGCTCCGCACGAGAATATCTCGCCGCCCACGCGACGAGGCCTTTGAACTGTGAGAGAAAAAGTATATGTGCGGATTGATGCAGTTAAGAGGCGGTGTGGGTAGTTCTTTCGAGTGTGGAGAGGGAGGATTTGAATGTGAGGTTGGGGAGTGCGGGTTTTTTTATTGGCTGGTGCTTCATGAAGATGGACGGTTTAAATGAGTTGATAATAATTCGTGGTAATAGTGATTGCGAGTTCTGCGATAACTTTGGTATGCGTAATTTTACGTAACTGAGATGTTTAATTTGAGTTGAACGTTGGGAAACGTTGATAATAATAATAAATAATAATAATAAATAATGACTACAATAAAAAAAAAATGGTTTTGGCTAACATAGATAAATATTATAAAAATATAAATTTGGGTAAAATTAGCATTGAAATTAAGGAAATTAGGAGCTTTCAAAAAACAGTACTTTCTGCATATTTTCAT